>JAPKLW010008354.1:0-13521 GCA_026898455.1 Plectranthus barbatus | reverse complement strand
ACCACCCTGAGTGAAGACTCTGACACTGATGAAGATGAGGATGAGCAGGTTGTGTTATACGTTAGGATTGAGGAGCTCAATGAAGATGACTTGATGGAGGTAGACAACACTGAAGAGCCTGAGGAGGAAGAAGATGCAAGAGATCTCTCGATTGTGCCATGTGGTGAGACAAGCAATCGGCACAATGCATCTAACTCTGACGATGTCTGAGTATGTCTGAGTATGTTTCAGGTCAAAGTAATGAGGAAGAAGGAAATTTTGTCTCCTCTCAAGAAGAAATGGAGAAAGTGAGTGATCTCTTTAACATTGTGGACAGACGATGTGAAGAACAAGGACAGAAGATTGAAAGACTAAAAGAGGAGAATCAGTCCATTAGGAGACAGCTCATGAGATTAGAAGTCCTTCTCACTAGAAGGGACAAAGAAGTAGCCATCTCAAAGAGAAGCTGAAGGAAGCTGACTCTGTCTTTGACAAGATCAATCGTGGACATGACACTCTAGATGAAATCCTTGCCACCAAAACCTCTGATGGAAGTGGACTTGGATACGTCGATTAATCTACTCCGAGTTCTAGTTTTTGTGACTCCCAAAACCTAATCAAATTCACAAAGGGGGAGTCTGACACCAGAATGTCAAACGAGAAAGAAAAATCAAAGAAGTATGTATGTCATTACTGCAACAAGGCAGGTCACATCAAGCCTTTTTGCAGGAAAAGAATTGCAGATGAAAACCAGAAATTAGGTTCAAACTGTTTCGTAGTCTACACTTCTTTGAAAACTAACATTGCAGGTACATGGTACTTTGACAGTGGCTGCTCCAGACACATGACAGGCGATCGTACATGCCTGTCAGACTACTCAGCAATTTGTGGTGGTACTGTTACATATAGAGGAGGAGCTAAAGGAAGAATTACAGGGAAAGGAACTTTGAATGTGCCAGACTTTCCAAAACTTCAACATGTGTTGTATGTGGAAGGTCTGACAGCCAATCTGATCAGCATAAGTCAACTGTGCGATGATGGGATGGTTGTCAAGTGTGACAAGGACGATTGTGAGGTATACGATAAAACTAATAGGTGTGTTATGTTTGGCAGTAGATCCTCAGATAACTGCTATCAAGCTGAACAAGAAGGTAGATGCCTGGTGTCAAAGCCTGACGAAGCTGAACTGTGGCACCAGAAGATGGGACATGCCAGTACCCATTGCATTAAGAAACTTCTGAAGGCTGATGCAGTCAAAGGTGTTCCTAACCTGAAATTCGACCCGGACAAAGTGTGTGATCCATGTACAAAAGGTAAGCAGGTACGTGCGTCTCATCCTATCACTGATTCAGTTAACACCAGCACATGTTTTGAATTACTTCACATGGATTTGATGGGACCTATTGAAGTTGAAAGTATAGGTCGAAAGAAATATGTGTTAGTATGCACTGATGATTTTTCAAGGTTCACTTGGGTGGAATTCTTGCGAGAAAAATCTGAAGCCTTTGATCACTTCAAGAAGCTGTACAAAAAATTCAAGAAACTCTATCACTCCAGTGTCATACGGATCCGAACTGATCATGGAAGAGAGTTCGAGAATGAAAGCTTCAATGAATTTTGTGAAAGAAAGGGCATCTCTCATGAATATTCAGCACCTAAGACACCACAACAAAACGGTGTGGTTGAAAGGAAGAATAGGACGCTCCAGGAAATGGTTAGAGTTATGTTAAACTCAAAAAACCTTTCCAAAAGACTATGGGCTGAAGCGGTCAACACTGCGTGCCATCTGATCAATAGAGTGTATCTTCGTCCCGGAACAAAGACCACTCCATACGAAATTCTAAACGGTAAGAAACCTAATCTTAAATACTTAAATGTTTTTGGTTGCCTTTGTTTTGTGCTGAATGACAGGGAATACCTTACAAAATTAGACACAAGAAGCAGCAAAGCCCTATTCCTTGGGTACGTTAGCAACAACAGAGCCTATCGTGTGTACAATCTTGACACTCAGACCATTCAAGAGTCTGTCAATATTGTGTTTGACGGAGGCGGGATCTCTACATGACAAGATGGATGAATTGGATGCTTCCCATCTAATTGAATGTTCTGAAGAACCTTCTTCCAGTGAAATGTCCTCCAGTGATCAACCATCTGCAAGTCATACTTCACCGAGCTCTGACTCAGAAGACCACTCTGACACCCCAGTGTCAAACCTCGACAGAAGGGATGACTCTGACACACCAGTGTCAAACCTCGACAGAAGGGACCCCCCTCTCAGAATAAGGAAGGATCATCCCAAGTCTCAGGTAATCGGGAATATGACAGAAGGAGTCCAGACCAGAAAGAAGGATCATGTCAACTACCGTGAGATGGTCAGATCTGTGTGTCTATCGTCAAGGTTTAATCTTGTGCATTCTGCTTGTTATTTATCTTTGTTTGAACCAAAGAATGTTAAAGAAGCTCTTGCAGATGAATTTTGGATTAAGTCAATGCAAGAGGAACTCAGCCAATTTGAGTACAATGATGTGTGGGAATTAGTACCAAGGCCGAGTGACAAGAATGTGATAGGAACCAAATGGATTTTCAAAAATAAAACCGATGAAAAGGGCAATGTCGTGAGGAATAAATCTCGATTGGTTGCTCAGGGGTATACGCAAGTTGAAGGCATTGACTTTGACGAAACGTTTGCTCCTGTGGCAAGATTAGAATCAATCCGTCTTTTGATTGCTATTGCTTGTGCTGCAGATTTTTTTACTTTATCAAATGGATGTCAAAAGTGCATTTTTGAACGGGATACTTGAAGAGGAAGCCTATGTTTAGAAAATGATTTCATTATAGCACAAATTTACGTGGATCACATTGTTTTTGGTGCTTCTGATGTCAAACTGGTAGATGAGTTTGTCACCAGTATGTCTAACACTTTTCAGATGAGTATGGTAGGTGAATTAAATTATTTTTTAGGTTTACAAATTGTTGGTCCCGGATTATCAGGGTATAACTTAGCAGCGGTAAAATGTGGTTAATCGTTTCTTGCACTCTGCTGGTTACTCAGCTGACTGGGACCTTGTCAGCTGGTAAGTCAACTTGCACTCTGCGTACTCAGCTGACTGGCGACTGGCTCGTCGTCAGCTGGTAGCTCAAGACTTAGAATATTTTTAGCCTTGTTTGCACAGTTATATCAGTTTTCAGATATACACCAGCACTTGGGTGCTGGGTTTTAAATCAGTATGAAATGCAAAAAACTGATAAAAGACAAAGGATTTATAGTGGTTCGATCAACTGATCTACGTCCACTCTCCAGTCGTAGCACTGGAAATTCACTATAGAGTAATCAGGTACAAGTTGCCTACGATCTATCTCTAGCTGGTGCGACCCTTGTCCACCACTTCGCTAGATCAACCGCTCCCGGTCTTGATTCCTTCTTCAACTCTCTTCTCGGCTGGTGGAGTGCGAGCACGTCACTTCAACCTCCACAGCAGTTTGGGTGTTTAGTTCTCCCAAGAACGTGTCTTCTCAATACGGCAAAAGCCCGTAATAACTCAAGTGCTGGCTGGCACAAGAGCTGCTGTGAACTTCCTCAGAAGAGAAAGAACACCAAAGAGATCTGTAACTTACAAGCTGGAAGCTTGAAGTCTCGTGTTTGAATAAATCAACACACGGTAAGCTTTAAGAAAAGCCTCGAAAGATGTATGCACTTCTACTTGCTTGAGCGTAATTAATTTGCAGTCTTTCGGTAGGTGAAGGAGAGAGAAGAGTATTGAATGTTGATGGATCCCAGGTATTTATAGACGCGGGATCCCATTCAAATCTTCTAGCCGTTTGGACACATCCGGAAAAGGTTTCTGTCCTCGCATGTCCTTCTGACGGCGGCAGGTAGGAATTTCCGGAAAGCACCATGCTTTTGTCCACTTTATCTGACATTGATCTCTTTATGTCAGAACGGCACTATTTGTCAGTACGAGGAATCGGAACTGGTGTCTTGAACTGATAGACTTTAAGGTATCCTCCCTTAAAGTCATAGTTTGTCAGTTTATTCCTCAGACGAATCTTCTTTTTGTCTCTAAGACTCTGGGAGAGAGAATCTGGAATTCTGCTGGTAACATCCGACTGGTAGATCATTCTGGTGATCTTGTGCTGGCAGTCTCTGCTGGTGACTTGCGCTGGCACAATCTAAGTCTACCAATATGTCTGATGTTAACCCTTTCTTGGAATCTCCCATGACTGGTGGCTTCACCGCTGATGAATAGTGTCAGTGAGAACACGTATTCTGCTGGTAGGATTTGTCAGCCGCCTGCTGGTGAAATCCTTCCCAACTGGTGAACAGTAGCCAGTCATTAGCTCTTTCTCATGCTGATGAACAGTGTCAGCACGAGTCTTGTCAGTCGCTTGCTGGTGAGACTTCTCTCAACTGGTAAGTACATCTCATGCTGGTGAACAGTAGCCAGCATAAGTCTTGATCAGCTGCGACTTACAACTCAAAAGACCTAAACAGGACTTTACATTTGAGACTAGAGCTATTCTAGAGAGAAACTGACGCTGGTAGGACTTAGGATTTGATCCACCAAAACACCAAACCTAGAATCTAAACAAGTAGCTACTGGGGAAAGGAAACTTAGCCAAATTTCCCAACAATTTCCCCCTTTTTGGTGCGATCAAAGCCTAACCAGCGAGCACTCAGCTGATGAGGAAAGTTACAAAGTATTTCAGGGTTTTACAAAATAAACCTATCAGATCTAAACCCATGAAAATACTTCCTCACATCAGCTCTAAATAAAAATCTTCCCCCTCAAACCAGGAGAGACATTGCTCGTTTAAAATATGAAAATTGAGATCAGAGCAAAAAGATTTAAAGTGTGTGATACGAGTGCTGGTGCTGATTACACTGGAAGTGTAAGTTCAGCTGGTAAGTAAATACTTAGACAATTTGTTGGACAATGAGGAATTGTCATCAACTTGTCAGTAATCAATCCATTTAATATGTTGCAGTTACAAGTACAGGATAGAAAACTGACTAGTCTAGAGATACAAATACTTACAACAAAAAATAGAGAAACAAGACTATGGCTGAGAAGATGATCCTGGTGATTGAGTTCTGCTTGTGAGCGACCTCAGGATCTCAGTGAGCGCTGCCATGTCTTGTCTGCTCTTCTCCCTTTCCTCAGCAGCAAGTCTCCTCTCCTCTTTAGCAAGACGAGCTCTCTCAGCCTCAGCACGTGCTCGCGTACTTTCCCCCTCTTGGATCCGCGCCAAAAAGGAGGACACTCCAGCGGTGACTGACTCCAACTGTTGTGTCATCTCGGTCCAGAAGGAGGAAAAACGTTGATCCAGCCTGGCATCAATTAAGGCAATGAGTTGCGCAGGAGGATGGATCTCGGAGATTGGCATTGCTGAAACTTCCAGGGAAGAGGAAGGTACATCAGTTGCGGAAGGAGCCATTGCTGGTTCAGATTCAGCTGATATCTCCATCGGGGCTGGCTCCTCCGCTGGCACTGCAGCTGCTGCTGGTTCCTCTGCTGGTACATCTGCTGCTGCTGACTCCTCTACTGGCACTTCGACTGCTGGCTCCACTACTGGCACTGCTGCTGGAGCTGGCAGGACTTGTTCAAAAATGGGTGGGGCTGTGAATTCCACCACTTGCCAGTCCATGTGATCAGGGACGAGATCGCCCGAGACAATAGGAACAGGAGGGACGGCAAGGGTCAGCCACCAACCACGAGAGGGATCCTCCTCTACTAAGTGATCTACCAGCAGAGCGCTGGCAGCTATGTCGAACAATATCGCATGGTAGGGAGGGATCCTCGGGAGGGTAACCAGCACTTTGAGGCGACGGAGCGCGTACGTCAGCTGGTACCCCCGACTGGTGACTCGAAACTGGAGAAAAGGTAACTTGATCCTTTTCACTGGCGGGAGGCCGGAGCTTCCAGTCAGCTGCCTATACTCAGCGATTTTCCGCAAGCGGCGCCTGATCCTCCTTGTAGACAGCTGCTGGGGGCATTCAGGATCGGTACCCATGAAGGCATGAGCCCACTCCTCCTCCGCTCTCCAGTAGCCAAGACCCAGCCTGGCATAGAGAACCGCCCGCTTCTCCACTGTCAGCAGGCGCTCGCAACGATCAAAAATCCTCCACCTCCGGAACTCCAGACATAGGTCCGGATTCACCCTCCACAGTCGTCGGTAGCTGGAAATCATTTCGTCATTGACGGCATTCTCCACCTCCGCCGTGATGTTTTCAGCATACTCATAGAGAGTGGAGTTGAAGTACTCCATCGGCTGCAAGGGCAGACACCAGTCAGAGATCCTCGAAGCGTATACCGACTGGTGGGGGAGTCCGCTGATGGGGATGATGTTGAATGCTGAAGGCTCAGGCACTCGTGAATTTTGAAACGCAATGTCCCCGCGGTGCTCCCACCGATGTACCCCTGTCACTCGTGACTGGAAGGTGTCCTCATCAATCAGTTGATGCTCTTGGATGCAGAGCATGTAAGGTCGCCTTTCAGTACGCGCACGCCTAGCTGGTGATGTAGAGGATGCTGCTGGTCGCCCGGAAGTTGATGTCGAGGCATCTGTAGATCGGGGGCGACTGGCAGGAAGACGAGCCTTATCATCAAGGTCTGGGAACAGATCCCTTGGCTCCATCCTCTGCACCATGGAGTAATGTATCACCTCCTCAGCTGCTTCCTGCTCCGGCTCCTCAGCCCTTGGCTCCTCTGCATCCTCAGACTCTGAGCTCATGTCTGAAAAGCTCGCCAGTTTTTCCGGGGTGGTCGCCCGCACTTCTTCTCCTCCACTGGCACCCCCGTGCGCGGCCAGTGGGTCTTCTTCACCTCCACCACCCCCTTGCGCGGGTGGAGGGACTTCAGCGACCTCCTCCTCCTCCTGGTACTTATCCACAAGGGATAGTACATCCTCTTCAGCACCCATGACCATCAGGCGCGTGAAAGATTCTTCAGATAAGATCTGGCCTGGAGCTGGTGCTGGTGGCCTTGCACTTGTAGTTGGGCCAACTTCCCATTTGCCTTTAGCCACCTGGTGCACCTGCTCCGCCAGTTGCGCCTGACGTCTGGCCTCATGCTCAGCCTGCACCTTTGCAAAGGCTTCATCGCGGGCTTCCAGCTCAGCCTCTCTTCTTCGCTGGTCGGCCAAAGCCTTCAGCCTTGCCTGGGCCTGCTTTTTCCTCACAATGGAGGCTTGTTGCTCCTTCTTGGCCTGCTCTACCAGCTTCTGAGCTCTGGTCTGAACCCTCTTTCGCTTCCGGGTCATCCTCTCCAGCGTCTCTTCCTCAGTCAGTCCCAGAATGGACTTCTTGACTGGGATGGAGATCTTCCCAGACTCAGGGTCATATGCAACAGCTGACGGTGGCTGCTGGTGCTGGGAAGTCTTAGGCTTCTTGTGGGATGACTTCTTGATGACTGGTACAAGTTGTACGTCCCGTGGGTGAATACCAGTCGCCTCAGCCACGGCGCCTTCCATGGTGTCGAAGAGAGACTCCGTCTCCAGCTTCCTCTTCAACTCTGCCCTTGCCTCTGCTGTCAGTGGGAGAGCCACAGCTGGCACTTGCTCTCCCAGGTCTTCTGAGTCCTCCTCAGAAACGACCTCAGCAGGGTCCACTGCTGACTTCCCTTTCAGCCTGCGTGGCGTCTTGTAATCTGGGTGAGGCAGCTTCACCTTCGTGGCTGGTATGAAGTCGGAACCAACCAGTTGTTCCCCCTGATCCACGCCATCACCCAATTCCATCTCCAGGATGTGGCTGATCCTCAGCCCGAACGAGACAGCGTGGGCAAACTTCCCTTCAGTTGGCACGGTGATGTTCCGCGCCACATTCTCCAGCAACCGGCCAAAGAAAAATTCGGCCCAATTGCCCTGAACTCCATCCACCAGGGCACACATCACCGAGAACTTCCGCAGGCTTAACTCGGCGTACGAGCCTACTTCACATTGTAGCATGCGCACTACAATGTCGCACACTATTTGCCAGTACTCCTCCATCTCAGACTTCTTCATGCCAGTCCGGAAGACGGTGACTTCTTCCTTCTTCCATTGCGCCCACCTCCTCCGGAATTCCACCGTATCATCCTGATGATACGTGGCCACTTCCTCTCCTTCATTCCTCAGTCCAAAGAGATTGGCAAGGTATTCCGCGGTGACGGTGATCAGGTGGCCGAACACCGATGTAGTGAACGATTTCCTGTCATCAGCAATAACCGCTCTAGCATAGAACTCGGCTACCATGTGAGGATGGAAGGTTCTGGGGGTCGCCGTGAGGTACGGTCGGAGCTCTTCTCGGTCAATCATCTCCATCAGCTCATCCCCGAAATTTTTCAGGGCCAATTTCTCATTCAAAATTTTCTCTTTTTGGACCTGTGCAGTCCTAATCTGCGCGTTAGAGAGCTGTCGCCTGGTCGCCGGCCTGTTCAACTGAACCAGTCGGGAGAACGGATAGGTGTAATCGATATCTTCGATCTTCACTATGCCAGTATACGTAGGCATATGAGCTTCAGCGACTGGTAGGTCTGGTGAACCAGACGAGGATGATGTAGATGTAGATGGAGGGTTATCAGCTGGAGGTTGAGAAGATGATGCCATGACTTCAGAAAGATTCAAGGTTCAGAAAATTTCAAGGGAAGATGAGAGAAATTTGAAAGATATTAGGGTTCTGAAAGTAGGGAAACATAAAGGTTAACCCAAAGGAAGTGATCGGGTATTTATACGAAGGGCCATGCAGGATTAAACGACCGAGATGAAGTCTCAGCAAGTAAGGATCTACGGTCGTCAGCAGGCCCGATTCCCTGTGCGACGTGCGCGGTCGTGCTGACGTGGGCTACGCCGTGTAGCTGACATGGCGTTCCCTGATTGGTCGCAAATGTGTTTTTGACTGCGCAGTCACTGTGTGCATTAAATGTGGCATTAAATGTCGCATTAAATTCTGAGGACTGTACACGCTACTTGGATTTGAACAATCCCGCCTTTTCTGTGACAGCTGGAACGACTCTTGGACTGCAAGAGATCGTCAGTTGAGAGCTGGGACTCAACTGGTCATCAGTAATATAACTGGTCAACAGTTATATGCCAGTTGAACACTTCCCCCTGTCAGCATGGCCTCCTTACCAGTTGACAACTGGTACTTACGACTGGCACCCGAGTACTTGGATAAATTGAGAGCTGGGACTCAATTTTCACCAGTCGTGGACAGATCACCAGTTGTCTGCTGACAACTTGAAACAGAAAAATTGAGAGCTTGGACTCAATTTTATTCCGCATAATCTTCTCTTCAAGAAATCCACTCCTCATCATCACTTGGAATTGGGAGCTGGGACCCAATTCTATTTCAACTGATGGTTTGTGCTGGCAAATTGAAATGAGAGCTGGGACTAATTTCCTTAGACAAATAAGGTATAAGTTCAGCCAGTAGGACCCATCAGTGAGCTTGAGATACCACTTAAATAAAAACAACTAAGAGCTTGGACTTAGTCGTAATCAGCGTCCTTCAGAAGATCAAGAACAAAATGAGAGCTGGGACTCATTCTTCCTCATCATTGGGGCTCACATCAATCTCCATAAGACCGAGTTTGATGCACAACTCCTTGAATCTTGCTTCTGGAAGGGGTTTGGTGAAGATGTCAGCGAGTTGATCTTCAGTTCTGATGTAGTCCACGCTGACATCCTTCTTCTCGACATGATCACGTATGAAGTGATGTCGAATATCTATGTGCTTGGTTCTAGAATGGTGAACCGGATTCTTCATGATGCACATAGCGCTGTTGTTGTCGCAATAGATTGGAACACAGCCAGTGTCCACTTCATAATCCTCCAGTTGTTGCTTGATCCAAATAATTTGAGCACAGCAACTGGCAGCGGCCACATACTCAGCCTCAGTGGTAGATGTAGCAACTGAGTGCTGCTTTTTGCTAAACCAACTGATTAGCTTGTGTCCTAGAAACTGACACGTACCACTGGTACTCTTTCGATCTATACGACATCCAGCAAAATCTGAATTTGAATATCCAATGAGTGTAAGCTCATCATTCCTGGGATACCATATTCCAAGAGATTCAGTCCCCTTCAGATATTTTACTATCCTCTTTGCAGCTTCCATGTGTGACCTTTTCGGATTGGCTTGAAATCTGGCACACACTCCGACTGAGTACGAGATGTCGGGTCTGCTGGCGGTGAGATAGAGAAGTGATCCAATGATACCTCTGTAAATGGTAGGATCAACTGATTCCCCTTGTTCATCGAGAAATATCTGACAGCTGGTGCTCATCGGTATCCTTAGGGACTTAGTTTTCTCTGGGCAATATTTCTGGATTAAGTCCTTGGTATACTTCCGCTGACTGATGAAAATCCCATCAGTTGACTGCTGGACCTGGAGTCCTAGGAAGTATGTCAATTTGCCCATCATACTCATCTGAAATGATGTCTGCATCAGTTGAGAAAACTTCTCGCAGAGAGATATATTCCTTGATCCGAATATGATGTCATCAACATAGATCTGCACCATCAGCATGTCACCTCCATCCTTGAGAAGGAAGAGAGTCCTATCAATCTTCCCTTTCCGAAAACCATTGCTGGTGAGGAATTGTGACAGCGTTTCGTACCAAGCCCTGGGCGCCTGTTTCAATCCATACAGGGCCTTTCTCAGCTTGTACACCTTGGTGCCAACTTCAAAGCCTGGAGGTTGCTCGACATATACCTCCTCTTTTAGCTCGCCATTCAGGAAGGCGCTCTTCACGTCCATCTGGAACACCGTGAAGCCGTGATACGCTGCATAAGCAAGGAACAACCGTATCGCCTCCATTCTGGCAACCGGTGCGAAGGTCTCATCAAAGTCGATGCCTTCACACTGCCTGTAACCTTTGGCGACTAAACGAGCTTTGTTTCTCACCACGGTGCCATTCTCATCTCGCTTGTTCTTGAAGACCCACTTGGTGCCAATCACTGACTGATGTGATGGTCTCTCCACCAAGTCCCAAACATTATTGCGAGTGAATTCTGCAAGCTCCTCTTGCATGGCATTAATCCAATCAGCAGATTCTAGCGCAACTCCTATGGAAGTAGGTTCCATTTGAGAGATAAAGCAACTCAGGAGCGCACTGCCGTGTCGAGTCTTAACTGAACCTTCCGGATCACCGAGAATAGCATCGGTTGGGTGATCCCTCAGCCATCTGGGAGGACCAGCGACTGCTGGTGCCGGCTGTGAAATTGGTTCATCTGTCCTGGCGACTGGTGCTTCCACATTTCCACCAGTCGGAGCTGGAAGAATAACTGGGGGTTGAACATCACCAGTCGGAACTGGAACTACAACTGGTTGTTGATCTTCACCAGTTGGAACTTCTTCATCAGCTTCACTGTCTGACTGGCTTCCTGAACCTTCACCAACGTTGTCAGTATCAGCTGGTGCATCCACTCCAGTTGGTTCATCGTCCTCTTCTGGCTCAAAGATACCAGTCAGAATTCCCCCTTGATTTTTGCTAGTTTCACTCAGGGAGATTGAGTGTAAGGTCTCAGCAAGGTCATTTGCATCACAGACCCTCTCAGGTTGCTGATGGGCACCTGAGGTAACTGGTTGAGAAGATGATCCATTCATAGGTCTAGTCGAACCAGTTGGTTGAGCATCGGAAGAATTCCTGCCCAACTGGTCGCTGACATCCTCGACCTCAGGAACATCTTCAGCCAGTTGGCGTAAGGTCCTGCGCACTAAAGTAGCTTCATAAAAAACAACATTGCAAGTTATTTCCACAAGCTGGGTAGTCTTGTTAAATACTCTATAGCCCTTGTGAGAGGGATGTCCATATCCGACAAACACACCCTCATCAGCCTTAGGCGAGAAAGCATTTAACTTCGACTTCCCATTATTATGGATATAACATGGTGAACCGAATGCACGAAGATGAGCTATAGAAGGCTTACGACCAAAATACACTTCGTAGGGAGTTTTCTGGAGTCTGTCGTTGATCCCGCTTCTATTCTGAGTGTAGCAGGCAGTCACCAACGCTTCTCCCCAGAAACTCTGTCCTAAGCCGGACTCTGCCAGCATGGACCGAACCGCTTCTTTCAGCGTCCTGTTCCTACGTTCTGCCAGTCCATTTTGCTGCGGTTGCCTTGGAGTAGATCTCTCATGTTTGATCCCGGCCTCCGCACAAAAATCCATCAGCAGACTGTTGCAGAATTCAGTCCCATTGTCTGATCGAATTCGCTTTACCACAGCTTCTCTCTGTTTCTGAGCTTGGATGATCAATTCTGGAAGAATGATCTTCACCTCATCCTTGGTTCTGAGAAGCTTTACCCAGGTATAGCGTGAGTAGTCATCGACTACCACCAGCGAATATCGTCTTTCTCCAATGGTTTGCGGTGTTACTGGTCCAAACAGGTCCATGTGTAACAACTCGAGTACCTGACTGGTACAGGGGCAGACTGGCGACTGGTTCTTGAAGGACTTCCTAGTTTGTTTGCCTTGCTGGCAAGCTTTGCAAATTCCTTCCTTCTTGAACCCGCCCTTGGGAAGACCATCTACAAGATCATGCTTGGTTAGATAATTAATAGTTTTGAAATTTAGATGACTTAACCTTTTGTGCCACAGCCAGTTAGTTTCCATGGAACTGGTGGCTACAAAGCATGTATCAGTCTTCCCGCTTTGCCAGTCAACAACATAGAGACCTCCTTTCCTGACACCTTTCAGCTTGGTCTCGCACGACTCTTCATTCTTGATCTGGCACCCTGATTTGTCAAACACAATGGTATAACCATTGTCGCACAGCTGACTGATGCTCAGGAGGTTGTGCTTCAGATTGGTGACAAGGGATACATTCACAATTCTGACATCATCCTTCTCGATGCAGCCCTTGCTAATAACTCTGCCCTTGGAGTTATCACCAAAAATAACTGGAGGTCCTCTGACCTTGGTGAGCTCAGAAAATAGGAACTCCTCACCAGTCATATGAGCCGAGCAACCACTATCTATGATCCACTCGCTCGATCTCTGAAGCTGTGTTGCATGATCCTGTTCCTGCAAGAAAATGAAATTATTTAGGTCCCCGATCATCAGCGGGTCCTGCAGGGTTAGATCTCTGGATCATTCCTTTTGGAATCCAGACTTGCGTAATCTTCAGCTCGGTGTTACCCTTGCTGACATCACTTGTGGCCTTTCCCTTCCTTTTAAAATAATGCATGGATTTGTTTTTGGAAGGTGTGGCTGTGTGTGCGGTTCCTCTGGAAGTATTCTTCCTACGAGGGTGTCGGAAATTTCTTTCCGACTGCTTGTGTTGTCTTGGTGATCTCTGGAATTGTGGACCACGATGATTAGCCTTCCCAGCTCTTGAGAAAAGGTTTTGATTGGGCTCAGGCCTCCGATAGGTGTTCCTCCTATCGGGAAATATCCTTCTCTCAGTATTCCGCTGAGATTTGGATCCCTTGTAAGCATGCTGGCAACTGGCATATTTGTAAGGTTGGGCGTGGAATCTCTGGACAGCTGGTGCTGGCTGTCGGATTCCACTGGCAGCTGACGCTGACTTCCTTGCCTTAGAATATTTCGGCTTAGTCTGCGTC
>JAPKLW010008353.1:0-13522 GCA_026898455.1 Plectranthus barbatus | reverse complement strand
TAGCAAACACTGAAGAATGTTGGACGTGCTTAGAAGAATGTTGAAGGTTTAAAGTAAACGGATTGTTGAGATCTCAGCAAGATTGCTGAGATATTAGCAGACATTCAAACTGCAAGCAAACCAACCACAGCAATCAACACACCAAACGAAGTCAAGAATTAAGAGGATCCAATTCGAAAGATAACCAGACGAATTAGAAAGGAGGATAATCAATCGACACAAGGAAGGTTTCCAGATTTAAACTGAAATATTCGTTCTGACAAAGACGGCCAAAGGATGGAATTCACCAATTAGAGAGAAGGGAGACCTGAAGAGTCTATGCACTTCGCAGAAAAAGAAGAACAGAGATTTGTGAGCACACCCTCTGAGTCTTAACGGATAAGTTTCAAAGAGTCGTATGAATCTTCACCTATAAACAGGTGTCATCAAAGAAAGGTTCAGAGGTTTAAAAAAATTCTACAACAAGAAAAGAAAAAGAGATCTTAACACTATCATACATACGCGAACTCAAATCTGAGACCTAAAATTAGCTTAGCAAAAGCTTTCATACTTGAAGCTCGAGACCTTAGAAGTTTCTTCTTCGGTTATCATTGGGATTCTTTCTATCCAAGAAAGAATCTAGCAGTCACCTTGTTGTGCAAGCGTGATTATCACGAGCTACTGCCAACACACGGAAAGGTTATGGGAAGAACTATAAAAATCCCACAAGTCAATGTCCAAGGAGAAGGGAGGTTTGTCCTCACTCTAAGGAGTGTCAAAGGCATAGATTGAAGACTGAGGTGCTTGAAGGTGCGCGCTAACCAGACGGAGGAGCTGTCAACATTAGAGATCAAGTGTGACCTTGTATTCAATCTATAGTGAATTTTTAGTCTGGAGGACTGAAGAGTGGACGTAGAACATTTATCCGAACCACGATAAACCTCGTGTTCTTTACTATTTTATTTTGTTACTTTGTTTATTGTGTGATATTGAAACTCAACACATCAAGTGTTGAAGTATAATATGCAACCAATCTAACAAATACTCAAGCTTAAACACGTTTGATAAACACTTGCTAAGTCGCGACCTTAGCAAGATATGTGCAAGATCGGGGACCAACAAATGGTATCAGAGCGGTTGGTCTTTACAGACTAGGTGCTTCTGAGTCGCGTAGGACCATATCCATATTTGCCATGCATATTTGTGTGTTTTTATGTTTAGCTCAGGTTAAAGACAATGGCGATCAACACAAAGTTTGGAAAGTTCACTCCAGAAACCTACCTCACCTGAAAGAAGAGGTCGTTGATCACGTTGACGAATATCCATCCCGAGATGAAACAAGTGACTGAGAATTGACCAATTAGAAAGGTGAAGACCCGGATCGGCGAAGTTGTACAAGGACAAGAAGAAATAGTGGACAAGTTGTACGAAAAGTGGACCCAGGAAGATCAAGTTTATGGTCAACTGGATTACGTAGCCATAGATTTGATCTTAAGCTCTCTTTCAGCATCTCTAATGGCAGAAGCCTTGGAATATAAAAATGCGAAAGAAATGTAGGATTTTCTTGGCACTTTGAGCAAATAGACGAATCAAATGAAGAGAAACAAGCTATAACAATGGGTGGACATGTATGAATCGTTTCATATGATCCCTGGTGAAACTATCAAGGATATGGAGGCCAGATTCAACTCCATCGTAGCAGAATTAAAGAAGTTGGGAAGGACATATGAGCTTCCTGACATGAACTCAAAGATCCTCTCAAAAATGAAAAAGGAAGACTGGTTTTTGAAAGTGACCAACCTGAAGGAGAAAGATCTATCAACGATGAGCACAAAAGATGTGTTCGCCCAGCTTCAAGCACACGAATGGGACATCATGTAGATAAACAAAAATGAAGTCGTACGTGCTACAATATCTATTGAAGAACTTATCGAGGACACAACATTCTTCGTTAAGAGAGACGCACAAAAGTGGAAAACCAAGAAACCATTCCACTCAGACCGCCCAGCTCTACCTAGTCCAACAAAGAAGATTGTATCTACCAGTGGATCTCAAGCTAAAGAAGTTGAATGCTCAGTCAGCGAGCTGGAGGAGCAGATGAAAAGATTATAGAAGTTGCTGCTGAAAGCCAAAGGCAAAAAAAAAGAGCTCCAGCAAAGCCAACCAGCAGACAGCCAAACTACCAAGAAGACGCCGAGAACATGCTACGAATGTAAATTTCCAAATAATCTGAAGTTCGAGTTTCCTCGAGTAGATCCAGTTAAATGGAAAGATTAAGAAAATTGTTTGAAAAGCGCGCATGAAAGGCAGTCACCAAAGCTCTGTTGACCAGGACAGAAAAACCAGATATCCAGATCACGACGATGAAGGCTACTCATCAGAAGATGAGGAGGATGTTCTCATAGTATTCATGGCCAAAATCAATGATGATGCTGATGGAAATGAAGAGCAGATTGGAGAATCAGCCCTAGCTGTCATGAGAAACAAGGTAACAAATTTTTTTATATCTGCTACTTCTACTTCAGAAAACATACATGATACTGCTAATTCATGTTACTCAGAATCAGATGAAATAACCATAGAATCCCTTTTAAAAGAATTTTCAAAGGTTCATGCATTGAAAGATGTTTCAGTTTAAAAAAATTCCTCGCTGAAAACTCAACTTTCTATCTTGACCATTGAGATTGAAAATCTAGGTCAGCAAACCCGGAACTCTCAAAATAAAAACTGAATTCTCTTCTTTAAATAAAATTTTTAACATTTTGAAACAAGAGAATGACGTTTTGAAAAACAAAAACTCCATGCCAATTACTTGTCAATGTCGATTTTCAAAAAGCACGAGAGATTTTGATGAAATCCTTAGTGTTCAAAGGAGTTCGAAGAATTATACTTGATTAGGTTTTGTAAAAGGAGAATCCAGCAATGTTGAATCCAGTAAATCAAAGAAGATTGTCTTTGTCACGACAACTGAGAAGATTCAGCAACCCGCTAGGAATGACAAGATGGAGAATACTAAATTACTCATAGTTCCTCAGCAGAAATGTTGGCAAACTAACGACCCTCTGCTAACTGCTCAACAAAGACTGAATTACTTGTCTGCTGAAAGGAAGCCACCAAAGTCAGAGTATGTAACCCAATAGATTGTTCCATCTGCTAGGAAGGTTCATACAAATCCTAGCAATCCTAAGCAATCAGCTGAGATTGCAAGGAATCCAGGATACACACCAAGTAGAAGGAACACCTACTTGAGGCTAGAGTCTAAGTCATTACATTTTCAAAAGACTGTGAAGGCTCAGCACACTACTGCACACTTTTATACTGATTCAAAAATTTACTCAACTAGGAAGGGAAGGGTAGTAAAACGTGATGACAGGAGAAATGTCAAAATCACGAAGGTCAGGATTCCTAAAGGGATAATTCAGAGAACTAATCCTGCAGGACCCGTAGTTGACCGATTACCTAAAATGTAACGTCTTTATTTTGCAGGAACAGGGTGTAGGATGAAGAACTTTGAGAAAATTAAAAATGTGGATTCTAGACAGTGGATGCTCAGGTCACATAACAGGAGATGAAGATATCTTCATAGACCTCCAGAGGATCAGAGGACCTACAGTCTTGTTCGGTGACAACTCAAAGGCTAGAGTAATCGGAAGAGGGTGCATCGAGCTAGATAGAATGTGAATCATCAACGTGGCCCTCGTTGACAGCCTCAAGCACAATCCACTGAGCATCAGTCAGCTAAGTGAAATTGCATATATTGTTTTTTTCTTTGATACAGGTTGCCTGATTGCTGACAGGATCAATGGAGATGTAAAGCTTATAGGAATAAGGAAAGTTGGACTCTACGTTGTTGATTGGGAAAGTGGTGAGCAAGCTTCATGCTTCATCGCATTCAACAAAGAAGAAACAAACTGGTTATGGCACAAAAGGCTAATGCATCTAAACATTAAAACTATCAATTATATCACCAGAAACAACATTATTACAGGACTGCCCAAGGAGACCTTCAAGAAGGAAGAAGTATGCAGAGCTTGTCAACTAGGAAAATAAGCCAAGGTGTCCTTCAAATCCAAACCAAAAAAGGCCACATCAAACAGAATCCTTGAGCTGCTGCACATAGATTAATTTGGCCCTGTTACTCCACCCACCGTAGGTAATAAACATTATACTTTAGTTATTATTGATTACTTTTCTAGGTACACGTGGGTGAGACTGCTCAAAAGCAAGGATGAGGTGAATATAGTCCTGCCGGAGCTAATACTTCGAGTGAAAAATGACAAAGAGCTCACGATGAAAAGGATAAGATCCGACAATGGTACAGAATTCTGTAACAGAGCTTTAATGATTTATGCACCGATGCTGGGATAGGACACGAAAGGTCCACCGCAAGAACACCTCAATAGAACGGTAGGGTAGAATGGAGAAACATGACTCTAAAGGAGGTCGTGCGAACAATACTCGCCGATACAGATCTAGGACAAATATATTGGAGAGAAGCTATAATGAATGCATGCTACATGCAGAGTCGAAGTGGATTGAATCTTCGCTATAACAAAACTCCCTACAAATATATCATGGTCGTAAGCCTTCCTTAGCTCATCTTCATGCTTTCGGTTCACCATGTTATATTCATAATAATGGGAAGTCAAAGTTAAGTACTTTCTCTCCCAAAGCTGACAAAGGAGTGTTCCTTTGATATGGGCATCCTTCTCACAAGCGGTATAGAGTACTTAACTAGACCACCAAGCTTGTGGAAATAACATGCAATGTTATTTTTGATGAAGCTACTTTATTGTGCAGGACCATGAGAAGTCAGAAAGATGTGATTCATAAAGCCGATAATGTCAATGGAATTTTAGGCTTAATACTTCCAAAGCTGAACTGATCGATCTGACTAGGTTAATGAATGAATCTTCATCTATGCTGAAGATCTTGGCTGATCAGCAAACAACCAAGATGGTCAGTGATGCAACTGGTAATGTTGAGGCCACCCTAGATCCTCTCAATGAGCTCACGTTTCATGGGGGAACTCATGACGGAGAAACCAATCAACAAAATGAAGACGTTGCTAAGGATCCCCAAAATAGCAAGAGGACTGCTGAAGACAACATTGTTGAAATGTACTAGGAGCAGACTACTGAAGACAGGTGTATTACTCCAGCAAGTACAGATCCAACAGACTATGCGTCAGAAGACAACCATTCAACAAATATCAACCTAACAAGTGTAGCAGACAACTTGAACAATCTACAGCTTGTTGATGTACCTGTTTCTGGAAGTCAAATTGGAATATCTAGCAGTCAAGCCATTCCAGTTACGTTGCTGCAAAGACCGAAGTGGCTACTAACAGATCATCCTTCAGAAGCAATTTTAGGAGATCTTGCAGATCCAATCCAAACCAGACACAGCGCTATGCTAGCCTTCTTTATATCTCAGGAGGCCAACCAAAGTTGCAGACGCACTCAAATCAGCCGATTGGATCCACGCGATGCAGAAGATATGTGGATGACATCATATTTGGATCTAGGAATCTAACCCTATGTGAAAAGTTTTCTCAACTTATGCAGACTAACTTTTAGATGAGCATGATGGGAAAGATGTCATATTTCTTAGGTCTGCAAGTTCAACAATCCAATTATGAGATCTTCATCCACCAGAAGTAGTATACAAAAGATCTCATCAGCAACTTATGTCCAGAGAAGACAAAGACACTGCGGATTTCCATGAGTACATCATGTCAAATATTAATGGACGAAGAAGGAGAATCTGTGGACCCAACAACATACATAGGTATTATTGGCTCTTTATTATATCTAACGGCCAGCAGGCCAGACATTTGTATGTTGTAGGCATATGTGCTAGATATCAAGCAAATCCAAAGAAATCGCACATGGAATACGCGCGAAGGATTGTCAGATATCTGAAAGGAACAAAATCCTTAGGAATTTGGTACCCAAGAGCAGATGATCTTACACTCATTGGATATTTAGACTCGGAGTTCAGAGGATGCCGAATCAATCGGAAGAGTACGAGTGGGACATGCCAATTCCTTGGACATAAGCTAATAAGCTTGTTCAGCAAGAAGCAACACTTCGTAGCAACGTCCACAACAGAAGCTGAATATGTGGCTGTTGTGAGGTGTTGTAGATAGGTGTTGTTGATCAAACAACAACTTCAAAATTATGAAATCAGCACTGATTGCGTTCCAATATACTGCACAACGATAGTGCAATGTGCATCATGAAGAATCCAGTGCATCATTCAAGGACAAAGCACATTGACATCATACACCACTTCATCCGAGACAACATTGAAAAGAAAGATATCTTCGTAGATTATATCAGGACAAAAGACTAGCTAGCAGACATATTCGCTAAACCTCTAGCTGAAGGCATATTTAAAGAGCTCTGTCTTATGCTTGGTCTATTGGAGTTAGACGAGGTTGCGGAAGAATGAGTCCCAGCTCTCATTCTGTTCTTGGATTTCTTGGAATTTCGTTTGGATCTCTTGGAATTCTTGGATTTATTGGTATTTTTGGAGATGATGCAGAATAAGAGTTTTTCTAAGCTCACACTCTTCAACAAATTATTGAATGTCTAGTTGGATTGTTGAGTCCCAACTCTCAACAAATTTGACAATCAGTTACTGAAGATTATTGTTTTCAGCAGACAAGATAAGAAAAATGTTGAGTCCCAGCTCTCAGCATATGGAGAAGACTGTTGAATCAATCTTAGAAAATTGATTACATATGGGGAATCAAAAATTGGATATTTCAACAGACGAAATACTTACAAACATCATTAATGGAGTAAATTAATGAGGCGACGATTGATATTCGCTATCATTATAGAAGATTTCGTACAAGGCCGAGACAATTCAGTTCTATAAATGGTGTCTCGAATGGTCACATGTAAAGCTTTGCTGAAATCATCGGTTCTCAAGGCAGATGAATTGATTGATCAAACAAATCTCAAGAACGGGTATGCCTATATAAGGGAGGTTCTTTTGCTTAGGAGAATCATAGCCAAACTTCTGAAAACCAAACCCATCACATGTCTTTCATCCCCTCCGATTAAACCCTGTTGCTCGAGAAAAACCAAAATGTCGACCTTCACTATCTCACCAAAATACCTTCAAGATGGGTTCGAGAAACGTGACTTAGAAGTCTCCAAATTGAGAAGAAGAGTCGTAATCTTCACAGAGATCACATCTAAGAAGATTCTCTCAATTCTCAGTTCACCTCTGACGAAGGGTTTTTTTATATTAGAACTGGATGGAGATAGGAGATCTATTCCGTTAGGCCATGAGAGCTTTCTTATTGGAGAGATATAAGCTTGTCAGGTGGGTTTGAGGTTGGATAATCCTTAGTCACAAGGTTTCGGAATACCCTTGGGTGAGGATTCCCAAATCACTAATTCCTAATCTCTTCTTTCAAGGCCAAAGTTGGAAAATGGAGACAAAGAAGAGATGGAGGATAAGCTTGTGGATGGAGTAGATGCGACTTGAATGCATCTGCTTAGCATCCAGGGCCAAGACCAAGCATGTTGGTAGTGCAGATGTTACCCATCCTACACGCTAGGAAACATATGTGAGTGTCAGGTGCTGATAAGAGATGTGGACAAAGAGCACTGGTCTGAGCAGATGGCGAGATCCGCTTGATTCGGATTTCCTTCATATGTGCTAGATTGTCCATAGGAGGAAAGAGAAGGTTGATCCTGAAGCAATGTCTACATACAAGTTCGAGTAGCTAGACGACAAACTTGCAAACAGACATTTCTCAGCTAAAAAGACGTTGTTGCGCAAGTGGGGTGACTTGCAGCAACAAGCTCGGGGAGGAGACCAAGAAGAAGCAGATCTAGCAAAGGCGTTATTTGGAGCAGTCTAAAGAAGAGTTCATCATTGTAACTTGTTGTATTATACTTTGCTAAGTGTAACTCTTGTAAATCAATGATATGAATAAAAGAAATGCTCGTTTTGATGACAAAACTCTATTTTCTCAAGCAATATAATTTTCTAAAACAAAATGCTAGATCATTACACTCCTTGTGTAAAAAGAATCCTATCTAAAATTCTTAAGATTTTCCTTGATTAAAAATTCAAAAATGTAAAGGAAAATTAGAAGATAGGAATTTCTTAAGTGTCTCTCCAAACCTTAAGTCGGAAGCAGAGTGCTTGATGGTTGAAATGAAAGATTTTATCAAGCAAACACTCTTTGCTGACTGCTGAGTCCAAGATCTCAGCAGATTCCCGATGATTATTGATTTCGAGCTCTCAGTAAAGACTCTTTGAACTTAAAAGTTTCAGGGAATTAAAAATATTCTAAAATCACTGTTGAATCCAAGCTTTTAGCAGATATCTGGTGAATGTTGAGTCCAAGCTCTCAGCAATAAGATATTGTCTGCTATATTTGGCCATAGCAGATATAACTGGAATGAAGGTTACTGAGTCAAAGCTCTCAGTAAAGAGACTCTTTGATCCAACGATCAACATTATTTAAGTGTCTTTTTCTTCTACTGAGTCCAACCTCTCGGTAGAACCCCAAAAAGTGTTGAGTCCAAGCTCTCAGCAGATGTCCATAGATAACAAAGTATCGATGATCGAATTTGAGTCCAAGCTCTCACCATGGGGCCTTCTAAGTTGCTGACTATACTACTCTCAGCAAATGTCTTTTTGCATATTGCATTAGGCCCAGCAAACAAAGGAGAGATAATAATTTCAAATCTATTGAAAGGCGGGATAATCTAAATGACAGAGATTCTGTGAAGTCCACATTAATTGATAAGGTGTCTACAGCACAGGGCGGGGATAAATAAGCAAAAGCCACGTCAGCTACGCACATTCTTCCATCATCTTAGGACGTAAGGACTACCGTCACCAACTGCCCAACCGTCGATTCATCCACATAAGAAGGAAGTTCCCACCGCTCACACAAAGTTGGTTGAAATTTTCTTCCACTCTACATCTCTTTGGCAGAATCATCCAACCGTGCCAGTCCCCCTGCCGAATCATCTAGAAGGCCACACATACCCGGAGAACCTGAACATTTTCATCCCACGTTCACAAGTGTATTCAAGAAGGAGCATATAGATGAATAAGTCTCCTACTATCGCTTGGTGGCCATTGCTCATGGGAAGGCACCGGGTGAACTCACCTACGAACATAAAAGAGCGGCTCAAGTAAAAAAGAACAAGATACTCTATGAGCCATTATTCAGAAAGCACTACTGCTACATTCTCATCGACAAAATTGACCGTGAAGGCCTTCTGATGTACTTATTTGAGGAACCACTCAAATTTCATCCACATATAGTTGTGGAATTCTTTGCACGTGCAATGGTTGACAAGAGTGAAAAGTTTTTCACCACTACTGTTTTGGGCACGAATAACGTAGTAAGCCCAGAAGTATTAGCACAAAAGTATGGCCTGTGAGCAGAAGGAGAAGATGTAGCCAACCACAAGAGCAATGATGAAACAGAGATGTAGAAACGATAGCAAAGATGGAAGAAGGATACCTTCACTGAACCGTGGAAAGTGGCCGCGCCTCTGAGATCACTAGAAGAATCCATGAAGAGCCTAGCACAGATTGTGATAAGAATGCTGGTAGGCAAGGTTGGTTCACTCTCAGAACTCAGTGCCAAGAAATTTGTTGTGATGATGGCGATTGATGATCAAGTCCGTGGAAATTGGGCGAAGTTCATCTACACCAAGTGGCTAGCACACGTCTACAAGAATAAGAATGTCAAAATAGAGCATACGTTCGCATAGGATGTGGGCTTTGGACTCAAGATCAGTCATTTTCGTGAGGGCATCATTCCACAAGGGAAGCTCTGCCATGGTGAAGATTTGCTGCACACCGAGTACATACCGCCAACCAAGAAGCAACAGTTGCCAAAGAACTTCAAAGAATCACTTATTCTAAATGGGAAGAGCAACGTTAACCCCGAAGAACCGGGATCTGGTGAAGAAGATCCCTACCTAGGACATGCGGTCCTGCCAACTGCTATTCCACTCACTGAGGAGGAAATCGAAGAGGAACGAAGGAAAGCAGACCAGGATGCTCTGTTCATTGCAAAGAAGAAGCGCACACGGAAGAGCCCTCAGCAGAGGAATAGCAAGTAGTGGGTGAAGAGGAGAAAGCTAAGAAAAGAGGAAAGAGTGATCGCTTTCAAGGATTGACAGTTCAGGTCACCGTACCGATAGTAGATACATCTCTACCGATTCCACACGTCGCCAATGATAGAGATGCAGCGCCTCTTAAGTTAGCCTCCAAGTACGCAAAGAGAAAACTAGAGTTCTCTGGAGAGGAGCATGCGTGGAAGAAGAGGCGACAGGAGAATGCTCTGAAAAAGGCACGCGCGCAGAAGGAATTCGACAAAACTAAGCTGAATATGACTCTCGATCCAAGGGATGCTCAATTTGAGCAAGTCAATGCTACTTACAATGAGCGTAATGCCAAGATTCAAGTTGGTGATCAACCTGGACACATCACCAAGAAAGATATTGCGAAATTACAAACCGTGAAAGGCAAAGCTAAGGTTAGCAATGTCATAGAAAGGATTGCAAATCCAGATGCCATGACGGATGCAGAGTTTGAAAATGGCACAGGAAAGGAGCATTCATGGATTTACCAGAAGTTGTGCCATGAAGATTTGAAGATTCGATGATGCAGCAGACTCCTGTGCAAGGAGGAAGGAGTTCTGCAACTCTGACTGTTCAGCCCATCACTACACAAGGGGGAAGTTATGGTGCTGATGCTTTTACTAGAAAGGTTGTTCCACATACTGCTATGCGAAGAAGTAGCAGTATTGTGAAAGGAAGTTTGAAACAGACTACTGCGCAAGGAGGAAGCAGTTCTGTTGTTGAAAAGGTTTTTGAGGATGAACAACTGGCTGCGCATAGAGAAAACCAAATTGTTATAATTATGGCAGAAAGTGATTTGGTGCAAGAACAGAGCCAAATCCCTGCTAAAGAAAAGGAAGAAAAGGCAGCTGAACAAGATAATGCTCACCTTGAAATTTTGATAGTTGAAGGTACAACAACTGCTGAGGTATTTCAACCGACGGCTGGTTAGCAACCAGATTCAACAGCTGAGAGGGATGCTGCTGAGAAGGAACATACTGCGAAAGAAGCCATGGAGAAAGAAGTCACTACCTCACTCGATGATGAGACACGTGCGAGACTGCTGGTAGACCTTAGTGCAAGCGTGAGATCACACAATGAGCAATGCTTATGTGCTCTGGGAATTGATCCAGCGACTGTGTATTGCACAAGACCATTGACATGCTGTGGGAGAGGAAAATTCTTATTCCCACCTCTCCCGAAGTCTCAGGAATCTTGTTTAGCGACATCTCGAGTGAAGATGAAGTAGAAATGACAGGGAGTGGCAAAGCTACCAAAGAGGTCTTAATGCTTGCCGAAGGTAATTCAGCTTTTAGAGCAGAGACTTTGAGAGTGCCAATGGAAGGAAAACCTGACAAAAGATTCAAGGCAAAGAGGATTTCCAAATGGTGCCCTCCAGTCACTCTTAAAGATTAGAAGAATGATGATCTCATCTCATGGGCGAAGGATATTTGCATATTCATTGAAGCCCAGGTTGCTGATGATCTTGTGACCACTATGCCACTGAATTCATGGATGGGTCTTCTAATCTCGAATGGTTAAAGATAGAGTTCCAGATGTGGAGATTCTTTGATTATGCCACCCACGAACTACACTATGAAGACCGAGCAACTATGATGGCTAGGATGGGTCTGAACTACAAGAGAAGTGAAGAGGAAGGGGTAGATGATTGGATGGATCAGACATCCAAAAGGTAGTACTCTGAGAAGCAAGTGGCAGTCAGGCTGCAAAAGATAAAGGCGCACAGAGCCATCACAGGAAATTGGTGAATCCCGACCTCCAAATACGATATTACCGACTCTCCCCCTTTCAGTCAAGCTTTTAAATCCCCAACAACAAGACAACAGATGGCTACAACTACTGAATTGCAAGCCAGAATCGCATAAGAAAAAGATGCACGGGAGAAATCATAAGTTCAACAGAAAAAATGAAGTTTACGAAGCGGATACTCACAACATTGGCTAATATCCCATATCGGGTGAATAACTTTAGGCCCCCATCTCTAGTTGTTGAAGAAGATGATCGTGTTCAGGAAGAGGAACCGGTCACAGCAGAAGATGTTGATCTGAATGCTACTTCATCACAGGCGCTGACAATCACTACTGATATTCCCACAGACTCCAACTAGATGATCATATCCATGGAGTCCCCAGTGTTGACAGTTGAGCCATTGAGCTCCAGTACCCATAACAGGGACCTCAAGAGATACATTCATGTCGTGGTAGCAAGGAGCATTGGAGAGCAGGTCGTGCCGATCGTGCAAGACGAAGTGCAAACCCAAGTGGGTAAGGCCAAGGAGGAACTTCACCAAACGCTGCATGATAATTTTGAGATCTTCTCCACCGACCTTTTAGCTGGGATCAAAGAGGGGGAAGAGAAGAGACTTGAAGAAGAAGCTGAGCGGCAAAAGGAAGAAGAAAAATGACTCTGGCGCCTTGAAGCACGAAAGAAATTGGAAGAAGAATTAAGGAGACAGCAAGCAGAGGAAGAAAAGGAAGAACAAAGGAAGAAAGAAGAAAATGCGAGGATCAGAAAGGAAGAAAGAGAAGCCCTTGTGGATAATTTCATGAAGGTCACAATTGGACCCTCAGAAACTTGAAGAAATTCACTGGCTCCTCAATTGCCAGAGATGCTGATTGAGACTCCTCAACAAACAAGAAGTAGTCCTTCCAAGTCTCCCAAGTCTTCTGGTAAAAAAAAATTCAAAAAATTTGGGTATATTGTTTCCCTGTACTTCACTTCGGATATTTATTTAATGGAAACTAAATCAGGTTGAACGTAACACGTCATTCTCCAACACTGATATAACTACTATAGTCGAACTTACACATCTAGTGTAATCAGCAAAAATTGCTTCGATTACTGAGTGTGTGATATGTTCTCGTGTGTTGCTCTATTCTTATGTGTGAATGTGCGATGTGCTTATCTAATTGAAAAATTAAAAGCCATTTACTTGAAATAATTTTTAATCGAGCAATACCTTTGTTATTTCGAGGAGGGACATTTAGGATTCATACTGAGTCTAACGGGGTTGGTATGCTGAGAATAGATGTGATAGGAATACTTTGTAATCTCAGTAATTAGCTTTCCCGTGATCAGTTAGTATTAAAGCTCATATTTGAGGCTTTGATCGCACCAAAAAGGGGGAAATTATTAGGATATTGTTAGAAATATTAAAACCCCTTGATCTTATTTGTATGATTATTAGTTTTGGTGCATCAAAGCTCAAGTCGATCTAGTTTCTAGCAACTTAGTATCGAGTCCAAATGTAAAAGTCCTGTATAGGATTACTTGAGTTGTAATAGAACTAGTATAAAGATTGAAGAATGCTGAAATTGTCATCACAAACAAAGGAAGAAGAATGCTTAAAAAATCAGCATAACCGGAGATTGCTGA
The DNA here is from genome assembly GCA_026898455.1 of Plectranthus barbatus. NCBI lineage: Eukaryota > Viridiplantae > Streptophyta > Magnoliopsida > Lamiales > Lamiaceae > Plectranthus > Plectranthus barbatus. The sequence goes on along the minus strand of JAPKLW010008353.1, from coordinate 29 downwards.
AGACGCTAGTAAAAGGCTAGCAAACACTG
>JAPKLW010008352.1:0-13523 GCA_026898455.1 Plectranthus barbatus | reverse complement strand
ATTGGATCACTTCTCTATCTCACAGCCAGCAGACCCGACATTTCGTATTCAGTCGGAGTGTGTGCCAGATTTCAAGCTAATCCTAAGAAGTCACACATGGAAGCTGCTAAACGGATTGTGAAATATCTGAAGGGGACAGAATCTCTTGGAATATGGTATCCCAGAAATGATGAGCTTACGCTTATCGGATATTCAGATTCAGATTTCGCTGGATGCCGTATTGACCGCAAGAGTACCAGTGGTACGTGTCAGTTTCTCGGACACAAGCTGATTAGCTGGTTCAGCAAGAAGCAGCACTCTGTAGCTACTTCTACCACTGAGGCTGAGTATGTTGCCGCTGCCAGTTGCTGTGCTCAAATTATTTGGCTCAACAACAACTGGCTGATTATGAAGTGGACACTGGCTGTGTTCCTATTTATTGCGACAACAACAGTGCTATGTGCATCACGAAGAATCCGGTTCATCACTCCAGGACCAAGCACATAGACATTCGACATCACTTCATTCGTGATCATGTCGAGAAGAAGGATGTCAGCGTGGACTACATTCGTACTGAAGATCAACTGGCTGACATCTTCACAAAGCCCCTGCCAGAAGCAAGATTCAAGGAGTTGTGCATCAAACTCGGTCTTATGGAGATTGATGCGAGCCTTAATGATGAGGAAAAATGAGTCCAAGCTCTCACTCTGTTCTTGATTCTCTGGCGTATGCTGATTACAACTGAGTCCAAGTTCTCAGTTGTGGTGTTTCTCGACTAGTGGTGTCTACCAACCACAGATGATATCTACTGGCGGACTTTATCCCTCAATTGTCCAAGGAAATGAGTCCCAGCTCTCATTTCATCTTGCCAGCTTTTATCTTCCGCTGAAGCGAAATTGGGTCCCAGCTGCCACCTTCTAGCAGTGTTGAAGAAATGGATCCACTTCCAGTTGCCAGCTGATAACTGGTGGTCATTCCCACGACTGGCGAAAATTGAGTCCAAGCTCTCAATTTGGTTAAGGTCGCTAGTCTGATCATTAAGTGGTATCAGTTGCTAACTGATGAGTTTGCCAGCAGGACGTGCTACCAGCAAGTGGTTGATTTCTCAAGTGGTCTCAGTTGCTAACTGATGATGTATATCTACAAGGTGGTATCAGCTGCTAACTGAAGAAATTATCATCAAGTGGAGAAATGGCTCTTCAATAAGTGGTATCAGTTGCTAACTGATGAGTTTGCCAGCAGAATGTATTATAAGCATGTGGTATCAGTTGCCAACTGATGAAGAGGCCAACCAGTTAGGGGGAAGTATGCGACTGGCGTATGCTGGTGATGCCCAGCCAAGCCAGCTGTCGCAGAAATGGCGGGATCGTTCGAATCCGATGGCGTATGCAGATCTCCGAATTTAATGCGGCATTTAATGCCACATTTAATGTGCACAGTGGCTGCGCAGTCCGACGTTTGGTTTCCACCAACTACAGCGCACCACGTCAGCACCACATCGTGCAGCACGTCAGCACGACCACGCCCGTCAACACAGGAAATCGGGCCTGCTGATGACCGTAGATCTCCGCGTGCTGAGCGTTGATCCTGGTCGTAGATTCCTGCATGGACTCGAGTATAAATACTCGAGGTCCCTCACCGGAGAAACCTTTTTACGATCCTTCACATTTTTCCAGCCCTAATCTCTCTCATTCTCTCTCAAAATTCTTAAGTTTCCTGAGATTATGGCTTCATCTTCACGCCCTCCAACTGATAATCCCCCGGAAGACAACCCACCTTCCACATCTTCATCGTCTGGTGAGCCCAGACTACCAGTTGCCGAGCAGCACATGCCGACGTACACCGGCATTGTGAAGATTGAGGATATTGACTATACTTATCCGTTCGCGCGACTTGTTGCCCTGAACAAGCCGGCAACCCGTGATCGGTTGTCAAATGCCCAAGTCAGAGCCGCACAAGTTCAAAAGGAGAAGATCCTCAACGAAAAACTGGCCAGAAAGAACCATGGGGAGGAGCTGATCGAGATGATCGATCATGAAGGCCTCCGACAGTATCTGACGGCGGCGCCCCAGACTTTCCATCCGCACCTGGTGGCGGAGTTCTACGCACGGGCGGTGATCGCCGACGGCGAACGGTCCTTCACCACTTCGGTGTTTGGACACCTGATCACCGTCTCCCCCGAGTACCTCGCCGAGATGTTCGGGCTAAGGAACGAAGGCGAGGATGTGGCTACCTACCTTCAGAACAACACCGTCGAGTTCCAGAAGCGCTGGACCCAGTGGAAGAAGGCGGAGGTGACCACCTTCCGGACTGGAATGAGAAAGTTCGAGATGGACGAGTTTTGGCAGATGGTGTGCGACATAGTCGTACGAATGCTGCAGTGCGAAGTAGGGTCGTACGCAGAGCTGAGCATCCGGAAGTTCTCCGTGATGAGTGCCCTTGCTGACGGGATTCAAGGGAACTGGGCCGAATTCCTTTACGGCCGGCTCCTGGAACACGTCGGCAGGAACATCGACGTTCCGACTAAAGGGAGGTTTGCCCATTCCGTATCCTTTGGGCTTCGTATCAGCCGCCTACTGGAGATGGAGTTGGGTGATGGGGTGGACCAGGGTGAGCAATTGGTCAGTTCGGACTTCATTCCTCCGACCAAGGAGCAAGCCAAACTCCCCCGCCCAGACTACAAGAAGCCCAGGAGGCTGAAGGGGAAGACCTCAGTGAATCCTTCTGAGGGTGTCTCTGAGGAAGATGAGGTGGATGAGGGCGAGCAACTGCCAGTTATGGCTCGCCCGCTGACTGAAGAAGAAAGGGCTGCGCTCAAGCGCCAGCGAGAGACTGAGCGTCTCTTCGCCCAGCTGGGAGATGCAGTGGATGCGGCCACTGGCATCCATCCCCGGGACATCCGCATCATCCCTACTGAGGAGCCATCCCAGAAGAAGCCCAAAAGACCCAAGAAGCATCAGCATCAGCAGCCACATCAGGCACTGGTTCTTGGTCCAGCTCCAAGGAACATATTGGGACAGACCCAGGAGGAGCAGCTGGAGATTATGACCAGGAAGAGGAAGAGGATCCTCACCCTGGGTGAGCAGATGACGAAGAAGGCCAAGAAGGAGAGAAGTGCCTCTATAGTGAGGAAGAAGCAAGCTAAGGCCAGGCTGAAGGCGTTGAAGGCCCAGCAGGAGCTGGAAGCTGAACTGGCCGCTCGTGACGAGCGCTTTGCCAAGCTTAAGGCAGAGCATGAAGCCAGGCGCCAGGAGGAGCTGGCTGAACAGCTGAGGCTGGCAAGCAAGGGCAAAGGAAAGGCTGATGAAAGTCCAAGTGCCAGCCCACCAGCTTCCCCACCACCAGGCGAGATTTTACCAGAAGATACATATCAGCGCCTGCTGGTGATGGGAGTCGACGAGGACATCATGTCCATAGTCGAGCACTACCAGCCGGATAAGGAAGAGGCTGGGAGCCCGCTGGCTGCGCAAGGGGGTGCCAGCGATGCTAATGCTGACGATGAGAGCACGCTGGCTGCGCAAGGGGATGCCAGCGGAAGCGGAGTTGCCGAAGAAGGCCCGCTGGCAGTGCAAGGGGTTGCCAGCGGAGGAGTTGATGAGCGGGCGACCACCCCGGAAAAACTGGCGGAGGAGAAGGAAGAGAAGGAGGCAGAGAAGGAAGAAGAGATGGATGTGGAGACTGGTGCAAGAACTGCTGGGAAGGCTCCCATTGTTATCTCTGATGATTCTGAAGAAGAGGAGCCACCAGTTGTCCAGCACTCCACAATCCAGAGGATGGAGCCAAGGAACCTGTTCCCAGATTTTGCAAAGGAAGGGAAGGCTCAGCTCGGTCGTCAACAGTCCCAAGGAGCCTCAACTTCTGGACGACCAGCGACATCCTCACCAGCACAGCCTCGACGTGCTGATTCGCGACCACGACGTGACATAACCGTCAGCGTCCTCAATTACAACGTGGTCGACGCTGATGAATATGAGGAGATGGTCAATGGACCCCATCGGTGGGAGTTACGCGGGGAAGAGGCCTTCGACACCTCTCAAGTGCCTGACTACAGCATTCTCAACATCATTCCCCTCCGAGGGCTCCCCCACCAGTCGGTCTTAGCTTCCCGCATCCAGGACTGGTGCCTGCCCCTGAGGCCGATGGAGTTCTACAACCGTACTCTGTATGAGTACGCAGAAAATATCACGGTGGAGGTCGAGGATGCCGTTGATCTCGACATGTTTAATGACTTCCGGTATCTGTGGTTTGTCAACCCGACTCTGTACTGTGAGCTGCGGCGATGGAGGATCTTTGACCGTGTGGAGCGGTATCTCACGGTGGAGAAGCGCTCAGTTCTGTACGCTAGGCTGGGGCTGGAATACTGGAGGAATGAAGAGGCCTGGGCAGATGAATTCATGGATACATTAACTGACGAGCCAGAGCCCTTGTCCCTTAGGTGTGTCCGGCGGCGAGTGCAGAAGATTCTTGATTATCGCCTAAGGACTGGCAGCTCAGGACTCCCGACGCCAAGGCGTGTCCGAGTGCCCTTTCTCCAGTTCCACCGCACCAGCCGGGGCTTTCAGGTGGTCTACGCTCTCCGAAGGATCCGAATACTGATTGCCCTCCCACCGCTCCTCCTCTACTTTGCCCGTCTGTTCGATATGGCAGCCACTGAGTTGCTAATTGATCATGTGGTGGAGGAGGATCCCTCCCGCAGCAGATGGCTGGTCCCTGCAGTCGCTGGTGCTCCGAATGTTGTGGAGCTGGAGCCCGTTGACTGGGTGGAGGCGGACTTTGCAGAAGATCAAGTCCCACCAGCATCAGCTGAGGTGCTGGTGGAGGAATCAGCTGAGGAGTCAGCGTCAGCAGCCGCTGCAGTCCCAGCAGAAGCATCAGCCGCTGCAGAGCCAGTAGTGGAGAGGCCAACTGGAGCTGACACTGAGATGGCTGAGGCCTCATCTGGTGTGCCCTCTACTTCGATGGAGCTGTCAGCAGAGCCTCTCTCCGAGGTCCATCCGCCTGCGCAACTGGTTGCTCTCATTGATGCCAGGATGGACCAGCGCTTTTCTTCCTACCGAGCAGAGATGGCGCAACAAATGGAGGCTTTCACCTCTGGGGTGAACTCCTTTTTGGCGCGGATCCAAGAGGGGGAAAGGGCGCGAGCAGTCGCTGATGAGGAGAGGGCTCGGCTTGCTGCGGAAGAGCGTCGCATTGCTGCTGAGGAGCGCTTGAAGAGGGAACAAGATATGGCGGCTCTTACAGAGATCTTGAGGAATTTAGCAAATCGCAATCAATCACCTGGATCCTCATCTCAGCCATAAGTCTTGTACTCTTCATTTTTTTGTGTAAGTAATTTTGTATCAGTTAGACTAGTCAGTTTTTAATCCTGTACTTGTAATTGTAACATCATTAATGGATTGATTACTGACGGGTTGACGACAATTTCTCATTGTCCAACTAATGTCAACTTTTTACTTACCAGCTGAACTTACACATTCAGTGTAATCAGCACCAGCACTCATTTTGATACTTTGTTGATTCTAACCTGGCTCAGAGTTTTACTTCAAAATTTAATCGAGCAATATCTCTCCCAGTTTGAGGGGGAAGATTTTTAGGTTAGAGTTGATGTGAGGAAGTAGTTTCATGGGTTTAGATCTGATAGGTTTATTTGTAAAAACCCAGAAATGCTTTGTAACTTTCCTCATCAGCTGAGTGCTCGCTGGTTAGGCTTTGATCGCACCAAAAAGGGGGAAATTGTTGGGAAATTTGGCTAAGTTTCCCTTCCCCAGTAGCTAATTGTATAGATTATAGTTTTGGTGGATCAAAACCTAAGTCCAACCAGCGTCAGTTTGTCTCTAGAATAGCTCTAGTCTCAAATGTAAAGTCCTGTTTAGGTATTTTGAGTTGTAAGTAGCAGCTGATCAAGACTCATGCTGGCTACTGTTCACCAGCATGAGATGTGCTTACCAGTTGAGGGAAGTCTCACCAGCAAGCGGCTGACGAAGACTCATGCTGACACTGTTCATCAGCATGGAGTAGAGCTATTGACTGGTTACTGTTCACCAGTTGGGAAGATTTCACCAGCAGGAGGCTGAGAGATCTTACCAGCAGAATATGTGTTCTGGCTGATACTATTCACCAGCAGTGAAGCCACCAGTCACGGGAGATTCCAAGAGATAACATCAGACGAATTGGTAGACCTTGATTGTGCTGAGGAAAGTCACCAGCAGAGACTGCCAGCACAAGATCACCAGTATGATCTACCAGTCGGAGGTTATCAGCAGAATTCAAGATTCGCTCTCCCAGAGTCTTAGAGACAAAAAGAAGATTCGTCGAGGAATTAACTGACAGAGTATGACTTTAAGGAGGATACCTTAAAGTCTATCAGTTCAAGACTACCAGTTCCGATTCCTCGTACTGACGAATAGTGCCGTTCTGACATAAAGAGATCAATGTCAGATAAAGTGGACAAAAGCATGGCGCTTTCCGGAAATTCCTACCTGCCGCCTGCAGAAGGACATGCGAGGACAGAGACTTTTCCGGATGTGTCCAAACGGCTAGTATTTGAATCTGAATCTCACGTCTATAAATACGTGAGATCCAACAGCATTCAATACTCTTAGCCACTCTTGAACTACCGAAAGCTCAAACGCATTCATATCAGCGAATAAGAAATCTTTCGAGGCTTTTCTTAAAGCTACTCCGTGTGTCAATCATTTGAACACGAGACTCCAAGCTTCTAGCTTGTGAGTTATTGATCTCATTTGGTGTTCTTTCTCATTCCGAGGAAGAACATAGCAGCTCTTGAGCCAGCCAGCTCCAGAGTTATTACGGGCAGTTTTGCCGCCAGCAAGAGTCAAGTTCTTGGGAGAACTCAACACCCAATCAGTCGGAGGAGGAGGTTGAAGTGACGTGCTCGCACTCCATCCATCTGACGAGAGTTGAAGAAGGACAAGGACCGGGAGCGGTTGATCCAGTGGACTGGTAGACGAGGCATCTACCAGCTGGAAATAGATCGTAGGAAATCTTGTACCGGATTACTCTTTTTAGTGAATTTCCAGTGCTTCGACTGGAGAGTGGACGTAGATCAGTTGATCGAACCACTATAAAATATCCTTGTTATTTACTGCTTTCAGCATTTACTTACTGATTTAAAACCCAGCACCCAAGTGCTGGAGTATAACTGAAACCAGTTTATAACTGTGCAAACTCGACTCTAAAGTTTCTAAGTCCTGAGTCATCAGCTGACCAGCCAGTTGCCAGTCAGCTGAATACTCAGTTGCCAGTTGACTTACCAGCTGACAAGGTCCCAGTCAGCTGTGTAACCAGCAGAGTGCAAGAAACGAACTTACGTATTTTCCGCTGCCAAAGTATACCCTGATATCCGGGACCAACACAATTTGATTTGGTTAATCGACCGAACCAGGCTATTTTTATAATAATATTTAGGATTTGGAGTAATATATAATATTTAAATAAATATAATATAGTATATTAACATTTCTCACTTATAGAATATAGTGCCCGAATTTACTACTTCAATACTTCAATATACAAGTGTTAAAGATTCACCAGAGTATAATATTATAATATTAGAGTACGGTGTGAAAGAATTATGAACAACGGAATAATTTTATGGGGAATATTTCTATTCCCCAGAGTTTCTTGCGGCAAAAAAATAAAATAAATAATTTTCACTATATAAATGAAGTTTACATAGAGAAATAAATAATAAATAGCTTACCTCCTTATCGGTTCACTCCTTTGAAGAAACATTGCTCTACATAGACATTGAAACAATACCTATGGACAACGTACAAACAATCTATGCACAAGGCTAAAACACGACTCATCCACCGTAGGATGCACCTTTCCGGAGATGGATTCTGTCGAGAGAAAGCTGGTTGTGAGAAGTTGAAAAGTACGAACAAGGTTGGATTGATTTTGAAGAGAATTTAGGCTTGGATAATTTAATAGCTCAATTATTCTTTAGCACCGATCTGCCTATTTATTTAGATTTGAAGCACTCAAGATCATGTCCACTTCTCCACTACTTCAAACGTGGACCATGATATCTTCCCACTTCCATTTGATCCTTTGCTTTACCTTGAATCAACCACATACTCACGTGGGTGAATGGTTTGATTGTGGAGGTGCTCCCTTATTATTTACGACATGTAAAACAACTTAAAAACGAAGCAAAATCACTTTTTATAAAATATGGGTTAGTTGGATGTCAGTTGTAACAACTTCCCTACAAAGCAGGATCAAGAAAAAACAATACTATATAATAATATATGGTTAATAACTATAATATAAACGACCCCTAATAAATAGGACCTGTAAAAACGTGGGAAATCAGAGATAAAACCGATCCCTACAAAGAGGATTTAGTTGTAACAACCCCCTAAAAGGCATTAAAGGATAAATTAACACCACAGTATCAGAACTTTGAAAAGTTTAACATTGACATTGACTAAGTTAGACCTGACAATGTTAAACATAAGTCTAACATCGACACTATCACTTAAAATATTTATATAATGGTTAGATGTATGTTTTGTTCAACCTATTGTTATTTAATAATGTTAATAATTTGTAACTCATTTTTCTATTTCAATTTGCAAACTATCTAAACAATGATATATATATATATATATATATATATATAATATTATATTGAATGATATAATCTATGCTTAAAGTAAATATATTTCTTAAAATTCATTTTTATTTTTTCTTGATTAAATATTTTAAGTAATTCTTCTGATGATGATATTGATAAGATAAAAAACTTCTCCACATTATTAATTGTTCATTTATTTTTGCCGATGAAATCTAAGAAGATCCAATAAATATGCGAAAATTGTATAAATATTGATGTGAGAAGGAGTTGAATAATTATTCATGTATGAATAATATTTTAAAATTGATATTTTCGAAAATAATGATAAAAAAATATTTTGCATGTTCAATAGATGCATATATTGTATATTTTAAAATTATACTAATTTTTTTTTTTTGAATGATCTATATTTCAACTATGATCATTGAATTGGTATTTCAAACTATCAATTCGGTTAAATTAAATTATTTTAATACAGTTTGACCGGACTAATTTGAAAGATCAATTTTGATAATTTTATTTGTAAATTCTCAAATTATATATATTAATTTGGTCAATACTTTTTTTAATTGACCCAATCAAATTGTTTACTTCCCTAGTAAAAAATATGCGAAAAAGTAAAAAGAAGTACATATGGCCTTAAAAGATCTTTCTGCATTGTTTATTAGTTGACAAGTTATTGCAAATTATTTTGTTAGAAAAGTTGAAAATTGAGATGGTCACTGACCGAGTCCTGTCTCTTTCACATAATTCTTTACATTTACAATGCCAGAAAATCAAACTTTTGCGAAATGGTAATTAATTAAGTAGGTGCCATTCCACAATCGCATGCAATTCAAACGATAAAACTTAAAAAAAATTATCATTTTGAAATCGTGATTATTTGTTATATATATTAGTGAAAGTTGGACAAATCTTAATACCAGTAAATTAATTCCTAACATCAAGAGCCTCTTCTTCATTATAAAGTCGAAGCAGCCAAGAAGCTAGTTGCATTCGCCATTCGGCATTCATCAAAACTAAGTCGATAGTTATGATGAGTAAAGCAAGATTATTTCTTACCTTCATTTTCTTCATTCAGGCAGGAGGGCAGTTGGTCGACTTTAACCAGATCAGCTGTCTGAACGGAGGAAATTACACGATTGACAGCACGTATGGTGATAATCTCAACGCAAGTGTCCAGCTTCTGTACGAAAACGTGGACAACAGTGGGTTCTACAACGCTTCAGTGGGGCAGGGCACCGATGGAGTGAACGCGGCAGTGATGTGCACAGGGGATGTTCAACTCAACGACTGTAAGCTTTGCATACAAGATTTGTAAGGGTATCCAACAATGTTAGGTGGTGAAAATAGGATTGTTGTTTAGAGCTGTATGAGGGATTATCTTTGTTAGTTACATCATCAAAAACACTGTCTTCTATACTATTTTATCCTTGGTGAAACCCCTTTGAGCCTGTTACTTTTCTGTCTTGTCTATGAGTCAAGAAAAGTGTTTTAGTTCTATCTTGTCTATGGGAAAGGGCTATATACGGGTAAATGGTGTCTTGTCTATAAGATTTGGGTGAAATAAAGGGTAGATTGGTTTCTATTGTTCATGATTAGCCTTTGAGTCCATGGTTTTCTGTTCTTGTCTATAAGTGAAAGCCTGGGTTCCTTCTTGTCTATGAGTTGAGGTGAAAAAAAAAATATGGTGGGCAATAGTTGTGATAATTGTCTTGTCTATGAGACGGTATTTGTAGAAGGATAAGAAATTATAATTTGTGTTCAAAATGAAGTTGGTCCTAAAAATTTACTGTGCTAGCAGTCTGTATTGGTCGGTTAGATATGTGGTATGTGATGAGGAATAGTGGAGTGAATGGAGTTATAAGGATGAATTTATTCAGTCACTTTAGCCAAATTTTCCATACCTTTCACCAATGTGCCTACATTAGAACCTGAATAAAAGACCTTTTTGATCTTTATCCTAGCATTCCCATAGTCAGTGGAGAGTTTAGACGATGAGCAAGCCTATGGTAGAAAGAGTGTGCAGTTGACAATTTGAGAGTATACACTAACCTTTCTTACAATTTGAGCGAAATTTGAGTGATACACTATCCTGTGAGAAGCGAACCTTTAGAGGCCAGGATTGAAATTGTCTGTTTGCATTTAACTGATGAATATGCAGTGATTGGTGTGGGAATCACAACCCCATTTTGTGTCTGAAACAGCTAATGATCAATTAATGCACCCCCTCGTGTTTATTTCTGTTTTGTTTTGTCTTTTCATTGTTCGAGGACGAACAATAGTTTAAGTTTGGGGGGTTTGATAAACACTCATTCTGTGCATTTTATTGATGTGTTTATGTTTGGATTATACGTCAGACTAAGCCATTACGTGATGTTTTCATGCATTATTCTTATTCTTTAAAGAAATATTACGTTTGGCTTGTTTGATTGTGTTTTGGGCAGATTTTAGGCATTTCTAAGGATTAAAAGGTGATGATTGAGCATTTCCAGAGTTGATTCGTGTTGGGAGGAGAAAAAAAGATAGAAAAATCACAAAAGAGCCGTGGAAAGGGAAGCTACGTGACATGCCCGGCGTTTCCATGCACAGCCGGCGATCCCACTTCAAAACCGGCGACCGGACCTTCACACATCCGGCGATTGGGCAGCAAAACCGGCGACCACCTCCCTCAGCCGGCGATCACACCTACCCAGCCGGCGACCAAGCCCTCCAAACCGGCGACCGCCCCTCCTCATCCGGCGACTGCCCTGCACAACCGGCGATCGAGCCTCCTCAGCCGGCGATCAGCCCTTTTCCTCTCGAAACAGAACCGGCGACCTCCTTTCACTCCCTGCGATCACCGGACGTGATTCCTTTACTCATCCATTCCGTATATTTTACGTAAATTCTCATATCTTCCTGCCCAAGTTTCGTTTCTGTCTCATATCTTTTGAAATTAAAATTCCTCTCCTATAAATATAAGTTCGAGAAACCAAGAAAAGGTTCCCCAAATATTATTCCCACATTCCTACGTTCCGAAATTATTCCCAAGGCTAAAACGAGGGTTTTTCTGCAGAAATTCAAGGAGAACTGGAAGAGCATGCCAGGATTTGAAGATTGAAGACTACGGGTTTTTAATTTCCTTTTCCTGTTTTTATGACTCTTCATCTCTTTGTTTTTCTAGGATTTAGCATGTCTGGCTAAATCCCTTTTTGGATTCTAGGGTTTTGAAGCTTTGTATTTATTCATTCAACAATTTTATGCAATTTAATGTTCCTTTTCCTCTGATGTTCTGATTTAATTTGGATTTTCAATAATTGCATTAACTGATCATTAATTGTGATTTGAATTGATAGTTTTTGAACCGAGAGGTCTAGGTTATCAATTAAGACGCAAATTAATCAGATTTATTAGAACAATTATCCGAGAGGAAGTTGAACTTTTAAAGGGTTTAAAATCCAAGGTTTTTTATCAAGAGTAAACGTCCTTTTGCGCATCCGAGAGGAGTCACTAGGTCTTTTATTTCCATGTTATGGTTAAGAATCCGAGAGGGTCGCCTGATAACATTTTCGTGATTGCTCACATCTCTGGAAATTAAATTGGGATTGAATTGCATGAAAACGTTGTTTGTTTAATATTCAAAGTGGATTACCCTGGAATCCTATTTTCTCATTGTTTTCTAAAATCTTTAATTAAACCTTTTTATTTTATTATTGCTTTAAAATCAATTAGTTTAGGAAAACCAATTCCCTTTTATGATTTGCCTAGATAGTAGTACGATATCTACGTTTTAGTGCTTAGTTGTGTTTCGAGCCTGCAGTCCTTGAGTTCGATAAATTATTACTTGCCCTCTGCAGTGGTCTGTACACTTGCAGAATAGCGTGTTGAAAAACACGCTATCAGTGACTATTCTCGATTATGATCGATCAACACGATAATGCACCTACGTATGCCTATAAATAGACAAGTCCACCCGGGGTTACGATCGATAATTGAATACGATCGACGATTACAAACCGAATATTATGATGTCGACGGTTACGTTTCTCGTCATTAATGTCGTGACGTTACAAATCGAATACTAAGTGCTCATGACGGTTACGCTTTGTCACTTAATATCAAGATGTTACAAATATCATCATTGTCTTGTCGGCTTTAAACCGACATCATTATTATGACAATTACGATTCATGTCGTAAATTATCGAGCACATAATATTCTTGTCCCCACGTGTTGTAACTACCGCATTGACTGAGTCAATTACGTGTGCATGTACAAAACAAATATTAATCTCGATGTTTGTTTAACATCCGACAGGCTTAACAACTAGTTCATGTTAACACTAACATGTACCACCAATGCATACTTATTGTTACACGCATACAAGTCTCAACTTGTATTAAACATCAATTTGGGACATTAAACACATATTTAATTATCTTATACACCATAATATATCAATTTGTGGTTCAATTTCTCACCCACCGAAATTCGGATTTGAGAATATATATACTACAAAAAATATTTAATTATGACAAATTAAATATTTATCACGGGGAATTTATTCAATTAACCCCGAATTTCCAACATTTATGTGGTTCGCCAATCAACTACGTCCATAGGAGATCACACACACCTCTATTACTTGATGAACAATTACAAAGCTAAGGGAAGAACACTGAAAATTCACTCTCGAATTTTCTCTCACAATTCTCTTTGCAACTCTCTCTCTCTGTCGACCCAAAAAATGGAGAAGAAGATAAAACAAAACAGAAAGTGGAAGCAGATTTTTAGGAACCAAAAACAACCTTTTATTTGAGATGATGAATCAGGATTACATCTGCAACTATTTATAGACTAAGACTCAACAGACTTCCCGAAGACTACGAAAAATAAACTTATCCTAAAATCACTCAATGGAAAAACTATCTTATGCTAAATAAAAGGAACAGAAAAC
>JAPKLW010008351.1:0-13524 GCA_026898455.1 Plectranthus barbatus | reverse complement strand
TTGATTCAACAAAACCTTTACAATTTGATCTAAAGGGAGATTTACAACATAAATCCAGGAATAATTCCCAACAATTTCCCCTTTTTTGGTGCGATCAAAGCCTACTAGCAATTGTTGAATCTAAGAAGGAAAAAATTTCTGAGTTTACAAGAAATTCTAATACAAGTATCAGATCTAGTCTAACCATCTAACTCAGATTTAAACAACTTGATCCTAGCAAGGATTGGTTTCAATAAATTCCCCCTCAACAAATGCTGGGAAATAATCTCGATTAAAACACAAGTAAATGCTCCTTAGGAATATGCTAGAGAATCTAGCACCCAATCAAATAGCAAGCATTTACCACCAATCAAAAGACAGATAACTCAGCACACATTCATACGACAATCCACATGCAATTTGTTTGAATACACGAATAGAGTGTATCAACTAAGACACGCAAAAAGTCAGCATTGGACAATGAGTAATTGTCTAATTCTGATTCAGTTTCATATATGATTCGAGAGTTACAAGTACAATTAGGGATGTCAATCGGGCTGACCCATCGGGTTTCGGGCTAACCCTATCGGGCTACGGGCTATTCGGTCCGGGTTGAATCGGGCTAAATTTTTTTCGGGCTAAAAATTCTTGAACCTAACCCTAACCCACCGGTTTTCGGGCTGACCCGTCGGTTGGCAAGATTTACGAGTTTATTTTTGTAAAGATTTTCTTAAAATATTTTAACAACCCCTAAAACAAAATAAAAAAGAAAATGATGAACCAACATAAATAAAAAACATCAAACAACAATATCTTCGCAAAAAAATAGTGATAAGCGGATAAAAGGTTGTCCAATCATAGTTTGAAAAGAAAAAAAAAATCAATCCTTATATACCAACTAATTTAAGTAATAGAAGTACATACTTCAACATATAAAATTATAAAATAGGGATTATAAAATTAAATGTAGCTTTCACTTGGGTGAACATAACCACGAGAGGCTAAAGGTGCTTGAAAGGAAGAAATAAGTAGGTACACTAATTAGGAGATTGACGTGTGGAAGACAGTGAAGGAGGAAGAAAGGAGGAATTTTTCGATTTGAGCGTAACGAATAATTAAGTGTATAATCAATGGGTATAATAGGATATAAATAATATTAGAAATAAATATATATATATATATATATATTATTAAATATTGCCAGACCTACGGGCCGACCCACAACCCACCGGGCTCAGCCCGTTCGGGCCGCCAACCCGTCGGGTTCAACCCGTTCGGTTAAAAATAATTTCGGGTTGGAAATTTTTTACCCTAACCCGCATTTTAGCCCACCGGTTTCGGGCTGACCCATCGGTTTCGGGCTTTATTGACATCCCTAAGTACAATGAAACTGAAAAAGCAAAAAGATTACAAAAATCTTGCTAACATATTCAAATATATCTTCAGGAGTCAGGAGCCGGCCTCTTATCATATTTATCAAATTTGCCCAATGCCATCTGCACAAATTTGTCATAGTAAGCCTTGTTTGCCTCTCGCTCAGCAGCCTCCCTTTCTAATTTCTTAGCAAGCTTTTCATTTTCATCTCAAGCTTCCTGAGCTTAAGTTCTACTTCTTTCTTCTTCAACTCTTCCTCGGCTAACCTTCGCCCTTCTTCCTGAGCAGCGATTTCTTCTTCTTCCTCTTCTCAGCCTCAGCAATTCTCCTTTCTTCCCCTTCTTTGATCGCCGCCAAAAAGGTGGATGAGAAAGAATTAACACTTTTCACTAATCTCTGCTGAGATTCTGCTACCTCGAACTTCATGACTTCCATGTCCTTCTTCACTCCAGACACATCTTCTTTCACCTCTGTTACTGCTTCCCTTACTTCAGACACCTCACTCCTCACATCTGCCACTTCTTTTCGCACATCAGCAACCTCCATAGCCACTCGCTCAGTAATGGCCATGGGAATGGTAGTGGACAAGGAATTTTGGAGAGCAAATTGGACAGCAGTATCTAGATAGGAATGAAAATCATGGGAGCTTACAGGCAAGGCATCGAACGAAGAAGTTGATAGTATTAACTCTTTGCCCCCGGCAGACTCATGAGTTTCTTCAAATGGCTCAGCATCCATATCAGTCTCTTGACACCATTCTCCTTGTGCCTCTAAGTACTGAGCTTCTGCTGCTATGCGCTCGGCTTCCTCCATTCTCCATGCCTCCTCCTCTGCATGAGCAAGTTCAGCAGCCTTTGCTTCTTCAATTTGTGCCGCCAAGTACTGAGTTTCTTCTTCTTTTCGCTCCACCTCCTCCATGTTCCAGGCCTCCTCCACGGCCTTGGCAAATTCAGCAGCCCTTGCTTCTTGCATTTCAGCAGCTTGTGTAGCTCTTGTCACTTCCAAGATGTCATTTTCCATGAAATGTACAAGCATTTTCTCCGCTGTGTCATGATGGACAATCAGCTCACGGCTCTTGTTCTTTTCCAACTCTTCTCGAGCAGCAACCAACCTAGCCATCAACCTTTCTTTCTTCTGAGCTTCATACTCGGCCTGTCGCCGTCTATATTCAGCAGCGGCTCTGGCTTGGCGCTTAGAAAGCTCAATTCGAGCATCAGAGTGACCATCTGGAGCAAAATTTGATTTCGGCAGAGATTTAGAATCAGAGAACATGCGATGAACGCGAATTGCTTGAAGTCGAGCAAGGACTTGTTTATCAGTGAACTGCTTGGTGCCAGACACCTGATCTATCCAGTCGTTTGCCCATTGCTCTTCTTTTCGCCAGTAGTTAAGACCTTTCGTGGTTATCAACAGCATCCTCTCCTCAAAGCACAGCTCGTGCATGACGTAATCATACACTTTCCATCTTCTCAACTCACTGCCTAACACCTTGCCTTCCTTGGTGTTCTCATCCAATTCCACATAAAAAATATTGGCAATGTCTCTCTCGATCTCAGTAAGTACAAACTCCTCAATCTCAGAAGTCATTTGAAAGAGGTCAGAGTTTACCTCTTCTTCGAGAAAGACTGGAGCACACCATTGCGCTATCCTCCTTGTCTTGAATCTCTTTCCAGGCAATCCATTGAATGGGATTCTCAGCGTCTCATTGGTTCCTGTAGGAATCTTCCGGAGAAATCTGGCATCATATACATCCTCTGATTCTCCATCGGAGTCAGATTCTGAATAGCATGAGGCCGAAAAGCCTTGATCTTCCTCGTCCTCTTACATCGGCTCAGCAGATGAGGGAATGTCAGTGCTAGGCCTCGCCACAGCACTCGGGCCCTCAGTTCTACCAGAGATGCTAGCCTCCGGCTCAGCATTCAAACCCGATCCAGAGCTTCCAGCCTGCACAACACTTTGAGGCAATACCTCAGCAGATAGAGCACTACTGCTACCTCCTTGCACAGCAGTAGACTCTCTGATGAAAACTCCTCCTTGACCGTGAGGACGCTCAGGAGCGTCAATACTTCTGCTTCCAATAATTTGCTTAAGTCCTTATCGGACAAGGCATCTTGTTCTAGCAAAGGGGTGGTGGTGGGAACTTCAACAGCTTGCTTCCCTTTCTGCAGCTTAGCAGCCTCCCGTGCTGCAAGCTCTAGCAACTGAGCAGCTTCCTGAGCTGCAGCTCTTCAGCAGCTTTCTTAGCCTGCTCAAAGTTCATATCCCTGGCCTCAAATGTGATTCTTTCCATCTCTTTCTTGTATGCCTTCTTCTCTTTCTCCTTCAGGTTTCTCTTCCTCTTTTTATTCTTCTCCCTTACAACTCTTAAGCGTTCAGAAAGAGGTTGAGCAGAGAGTGGAGTCACCTTCTTCGGTTCCTCAACAGATGGAGTTTTCTCAGAAGCTTTGACAACTCTCCTTTGCGTCCGCTTCTTCTCAGGTGAAGCAACATCTGTTCGCTTCCTCTTGGGTATCTCAGCAGTGAGCGGACCCAATTGCTCAGCAAGAAGCTCACCGAGCTTCTCAATATCTGCGAGATCCTTGAAGCACCTCTCTGTTTCGGCGGCCTTCCTCGCAGCCGCAATTTCCTCTAGAGTTAAAGTGATTGCATGCTCCAATTGTTGAGTGGCTAAGTCGGCTGGATGAACATCATCAGGAGATGTAGGGATATTGGGGTCGACATTTGATTTGCCCTTCAGCATGTACGGGCAAGAAGTATCCGCAGGAGTCAGCTTCTTCTTGGTCTGCGGGATGAAATCAGTAGGAGTCAATGCCTCACCCCTGTCGAGCTTCGATTTCGATTTGTGGAAGTACATTTCAATAAACTTGCTGATCTTCAGCCCGAAGTTGACATTGGACATGAAGGTCCCCTCCTTCTTAATCTTCGAGTTTTTCTTCGCGTGATCCAACCACCGCTCGAAGAAAAATTCAGTCCAGTTCCCTTTGACTCCATCCACCAACGCCATCATCACGGCGTACTTCTTGGCAGAAAGTTCCGAATACGACCCAGCGTCACATTGGAACATCTTGATCACAAGGTCAGCGAGGAGTCTAAAATCCTCCTGGAACTGATTGATTGGCATGGCCACCTTCCAGGTGATCTCCTTACTCAAGTCAGGCTTCTTCCACAAATTCCACCGAGCCTTCATTTCTTCGGTGTCATTGACTTTGTAGCTTGCGACATGCTGTCCTGAGTTGCGAAGCCCACACTTCTTCGCAAGTACCTTTGCCTTCACAGTTATCAGGGTTCCAAAAACAGAGGTTTTGAAAGATTTTTTATTATCTTCTGCTACAACTGCCCGTGCATAAAACTCAGAGACCATGTGAGGTCGGAACCTCAACGGTTCGGCAGACAGATATTCAACCACCTGTTCCTTCGCCAGGGTATCCATCACCCAATTCGGAAATTGCGAAATAGCAAAAGGCGTATAGAGAATACGGTCCTTCATTATCTGAGCAGCTCTCTTCTGAGAATTGGAGAGACCTGATTGCTCCTTCTTCTTAGCTAGCATCACCAGACGAGCGTACGGGATCTAATCTTCCACATCTTCCTTTTTAACAATCCCAGTAAAGTCGGGTGCATGCCTTTCGTGAAGGGGCAGGGCAGCAATGGGAGCTTGGTCTATCCTTGGGCTCTCAGGAGGTGAATCAGACATTTGGGAATGAGCGGGGAATTCAGGATTGGTAGACATCGTTGAGAGATTTGGGAGAATTTTAGAGAATTTGAGAGTATCGGAGAGGATTTGAGAGAATGAAAGCTTGAATGCTTAGGGTTCTTGGGATTCAGAGTGTAGAAGGTTTAGAAATTTAACGAAGTGTGGTGTATATACCTTCTGAGTAATAGATCTGACGGTTGGGGTAACACCGCTTCAAATCCAATCAATGGTTCAGGAGTGCGGAGACGCTTCGTATGGTATCCCACGCCCCTATGGACTTGATTGCTGGTGACGTGTCATCTCCTGGTTTGTCGCCGCCGCTGGCACGCATTAAATGCACCGTGTCCAGCACATTATTTGAATTTAAAATTCAAACTATTCCCACTTTGCTTCTCGAGAAAGTCGGAGATTGCTGAGAGCTTGGACTCAGCAATCAACTAGCAGTGGGATCCTTAGCAATCATATGAGCTGCTGAGAGCTTGGACTCAGCATTCAAATTCTAGCATCCACATATTGACCGCTGAGAGCTTGGACTCAGCAATCATTTTCTAGCAACCGTCTGTACTACTTATTGAATATTATAACTTAGCACTTTGATGAAATGCTGAGAGCTTGGACTCAGTATTCAATCTCTAGCAAACGTCTGAACTTCTCATTATAATATCACAATACTTAGGAACTGCTGAGAGCTTGGACTCAGCACTCATTTGCTTTTTCCTTAGCAACCGTATCTCAGCAACAGGATTCAGCACCTTAAAAACGTAAGTTGGGATACGTTTTTCTCCATCTTTTCTGAAAATAACCAGAAATCCAAGAAATCCAAGAAATCCTAGAAAACCAGAAATCCAGAAAGAATGAGAGTTTGAACTCATTCATCCACAGCTTCTTCTAACTCCATGAGGCCCAACTTCAGACATAGTTCTTTGAATCTGGCCTCAGCAAGCGGTTTGGTGAAGATGTCTGCAAGCTGATCTTCTGTGCATATATATTGAACATCGATATCATTTTCTCTTGATGATCTCTTATGAAATGATGTTGAATATCGATGTGCTTTGTCCTAGAGTGAGGAACAGGGTTCTTCGTAATGCACCTAGCACTGTTGTTGTCGCAGTAGATTGACACGCATTCTGAAGGAATGTCATAATCTTGTAGTTGTTGTCGAATCCACAATACTTGAGCACAACAACTTGCGGCTGCTATATATTCGGCTTCTATTGTAGACGTCGCCACCGAGTGCTGCTTTTTGCTAAACCAACTTATGAGCTTGTGTCCTAGGAATTGGCAGGTGCCACTCGTGCTCTTCCGATCTATCTTACATCCTCCAAAGTCTGAGTCCATATATCCGCTGAGTGCTAGCCCATCAGACCTTGGATACCAAATTCCTAGACCTTCTGTGCACTTGAGGTATCGGATTATCCGCTTAGCAGTCTCCAGATGCGACTTTTTAGGATTTGCTTGATATCTCGCGCAAACTCTTACCGCATAGGAAATATCTGGTCTGCTAGCCGTTAGATAAAGCAAAGAACCGATAATACCTCTATAAAGCGTAGGATTCACAGCTTCTCCTCCTTCATCAAGGGAAATTTGGCAGCTCGTGCTTATAGGAATCCTCAAGCTCTTTGTCTTTTCTGGGCAATACTTAGCAATGAGATCTCTTTTGTATTTCCTCTAATGTATGAAGATCCCTTCACTTGATTGCTGAACTTGGAGTCCGAGAAAGTAAGACATCTGTTGGTCCCTAGATCAGAGTCGTCGTGGTGAATAGCAAACAACCCACACACGAATGCAGCGGAATATTGAACGTTCACTTGCACTTAGGTTCTTTATCACAAATGTTTAGCTCAGCTTGGAATTAGGGTTTCTTACAGTTATACTCTAGCAACTTGGGTTGCTAGGTTTCAAATCGGAACAGTAAAATAGTAAGCAATAAAACAGTAATGAACACACAAGATTTATAGTGGTTCGATCTTAAAGATCTACGTCCACTCCTCAGCCGTATCACTGAGAATCTCACTAAAAAGATATTTGAAGTACAAGGAATCGTCTATTTCTTGTAGCAGGTAGTGAGCTTTCGACCTAGCCACTACAAAGCTATCCTCCGATGCTTCAATCTTTTAGTCAGCAGCTCCGGCCAAGTCAAGGGCGCACCTTCGTAAAACTTGTCCTTCGCTGTAATGGAGGTTTTATAGTTCTCTCCTGAACTTTGTCTGGTTTTGGCAATAGCCCGTCGGAGTCAATCCCTTTTCAGAGATGTGATTGCTGGATGCTTCCTTGTATGGAAGGTATCCCAATGATTAGATTCTTGAACAAAGTCAAGGAATCTCTTCAATGCAATGTCGGGTATTCAATGTAGTGACACTTGTTGTTGAGAGCTTTAAGATTCTCTTTAATGTGGGGGCTCTCAACTGACTACTCTCTTTTTGCTTTGTCAAAGGTATCTTTCGATTTGTCTTTCGTGAGTTGTATGAGCAGTCGTTCGAGTAGTAGTTGTCTCTCTCTGTTGGACCTCTATTTTATATCTGGAGATTCAAACTTTGAATCTCCAGACCCGTTAGACACAACGATCTTCTCCGTCCAAAATAGCTTCTTGCTTTTTCGTCCTTTCCGGCATGTACAGTGCCTTTTTACCTACTTTGGGTAAGGCTTTCATCCTTTCTTGTACTTTCTGTCAGAACGGTAGCATTAGCAGTCGTTGCTTAGATATTTCCCTTGCTTAGCATTCTCGGAGAATGTTGGAACAATCTGCTAAGCCTTTTGGTTGCTAAGCCTTTCTAGCAATCTGCTAAGTAGTGGAGAATGCTGACTCCTTTAGCATTCTGCTTTGTATCGCGTACTCAGCATTTGAGATCTTTGACTTTGGATTGCTATAGCTTCTAGCAATCTGCTAAGTGCTAGCGAATGCTGACTCCTTCAGCATTTCGCTATCACTCGATACATAGCAAATGCTTATTCCTCTAGCATTTCACTCGATACATAGCAAATGCTTATTCCCCTTAGCAGTCATTCTTCTTAGCACTTAACCACTATCATCTCTAGCAGTCAATCTTCGTCTGCTGACTTCTCTTAGCAGCTACCATCTGCTTCTAGCATCCTAATCTATTACAACTCAATATTTTTCTTAAACAGGACATTACACGAGTTGCTAGACTATAATAGAATTCAGCAATGATCGACCAATCTACTGAGGCTTTGATTAAACAAAACATTTTACAATTCGATCCTAAGGGAGATTTGCTATACAAATCAGGGATATTTCCCAACAACATCTTTCCCATCATACTCATCTGGAAGTTACTCTGCATTAGCTCAGAAAACTTGTCACACAAGGTTGGATTCTTAGAGCCAAAAATAATGTCATCGACATATATTTGCACAAGTAAATATACTTCCTTCATCCTTAATTCGAAAGAGAGTTTGATCAATCTTTCCTTTCTTGAAACCATTGTCCAGCAGAAACTTGGACAAAGTTCCATACCATGCCCGTGGTGCCTGCTTCAAACCATATAAGGCTTTCCTGAGCCTATAGACTTGGTTTCCTTGTTCGAAGCCCGGTGGTTACTCAACATATACCTCTTCCTTGAGCTCACCGTTAAGAAAGGCACTTTTCACGTCCATCTGCAAGACTGAAAATTCATTATGAGCAGCATATGCGAGAAATAACCTTATCGCTTCCAGTCGGGCTACTGGAGCAAATGTTTCATCATAATCAATTCCCTCGCATTGTCTGTATCCTTTGACAACTAGACGTACTTTATTTCTGATGACCATTCCTGATTCATCCTTCTTATTCTTGAAGACCCACTTCGTTCCAATAACGCTTTGATGCTCGGGTCTGTCTACTATATCCCAACATGATTGCGCGTGAATTCAGCTAGCTCCTCCTGCATAGCATTCACCCAATCTGTAGATTGTAATGCATCTTCAATCTTTTTAGGTTCTTCATGTGATATGTAGCATGCTAGCATTGCATTTCCTTGTCTCGTCCTTATTGGATCGTTGATGTCGTCAATGATAGCATCTAGAGGATGATCACGTAGCCATCTTGGTTTTGGGTTGGTGGGTGCTGGGGTTTCAATGCTTGCATCGTCTGCTGGGGTGTTGTCTGCTGGATCATTTTCCTCAGCAATCACCTGAGGTTCAGCATTTTGTATCTCAGCATTCTGAATCTCAGCATCTTGATTCTCAGCATTCTCCTGAGGTTCATTATTGATAACTAAATGCTCAGCATCGTCCTTGGCAATGTCCTCAGTAGCGCCCAATCCTTCTTCAGCATCTTGTGCTGGATTTGGGATTTCTTCATCATCTTCATCGATTGATCCCATAATTTCTAAATTATCATTAAGATAAATTTGTTTGGAGGCCTCAGCATGATCGTTAGTATCACTGGCCGGTTCAGCAGTTTGGTCACCTGCTGAGTGCGTCTGTGTTGGATTACAATCATTCATCGACTTAGTTGAATCAATCTGCATATTTTTGAAAGAATTCAAGCTAGATTGACCATGGACATCATTAGTCTCATGATTGTCATCCTTTTGCTCTCTTAACATTGCATGTTATTTCCACAACTCGAGTCGTCTTGTTTAACACTCTATAACCTTTGTGAGAAGGAAGTCCATATCCAAGGAACACACCTTCATCAGACTTAGGCGAGAAAGTGTTAAGCTTCGACTTCCCGTTGTTATGAATATAACATGTCGAACCGAAAGCTCGAAGATGAGTTAGAGAAGGCTTACGACCATTATACACTTCGTATGGAGTTTTGTTGAATCTCCCATTGATCGCGCTCCTGTTTTGAGTGTAGCAGGCAGTCATGACTGCTTCGCCCCAATACTTCCCACTCAGCTCAGAATCGGCTAGCATCGACCGCACTGCTTCTTTTAAGGTCCTATTCCTTCTCCCTGCTAGTCCATTCTGCTGGGGAGTTCTAGCAGTGGATTTCTCATGCCCGATTCCAGCTTCGGCGCAAAAATCCATTAGGATACCGTTGCAGAACTCTGTCCCGTTGTCTGATCTTATCCTCTTAATGGTGACTTCTTTGCTGTTTTGCTCCTTTAGGATCAGCTCCGGTAGGATGAGTTTTACTTCATCCTTTGTCCTTAGCAGTCTGACCCACGTATACCTGGAGAAATCATCAACAACCACAAGAGTATAAATCTTTTTACTTACAGTGGCTGGAGTGACTGGGCCAAATAGATCCCTGTGCAATAGCTCAAGGATTCTCTTAGAAGTGGCCTTCTCCGGATTTGATTTGAAGGATGCTTTCGTTTGCTTCCCTTGCTGGCAAGCTTTGCATATGCCTTCCTTTCTGAAGGTCTCCTCAGGCAATCCCACAACAAGTTTGTGCTTGGCTAGGTAGTTGATGGTCTTGAAGTTCAAATGAGTCAACCTCTTGTCCCATAGCCAGTTTGTTTCTTCCTTGTTGAATGCTACGAAGCAGGAATGCTGTTGGCCGCTTTGCCAATCAACGGTGTATAGACCACCCTTGCGGATGCCTCTTAGCTTCACTTCACCTGTAGCATTGTCAACAATTTCACACCCAGTGTTAATGAAATAAACATTGTACCCATTTTCGCACAATTGGCTGATGCTCATCAAATTGTGTTTGAGGTTGGAGACGAGAGCAACGTTGATGATCCTTATTCCATTTTGCTCGATGCATCCTCTCCCAATCACTCTTACTTTGCTATTATCACCAAACATGACTGTTGGGCCATGAATCCTTTGAAGTTCTGAAAATAATTCTTCTCGCCCCGTCATGTGTGCTGAGCAGCCACTATCTAGGATCCATTCATTTGACATGCCTGATGTCTTAGCTCTTGGACCCT
The DNA here is from genome assembly GCA_026898455.1 of Plectranthus barbatus. Taxonomy (NCBI): domain Eukaryota; kingdom Viridiplantae; phylum Streptophyta; class Magnoliopsida; order Lamiales; family Lamiaceae; genus Plectranthus; species Plectranthus barbatus. Next base: position 2,652 of record JAPKLW010008351.1, on the reverse strand, counting down.
GCTCCTGCAAAAAATCAACAAGTTTGTTTAGGTACCCGCTTAGCATCGGGTCCTGCAGGATTAGCATGGGTCATGGTTCCTTTTGGAACCCACATCTTAGTGATCTTCAAGATTTTCTTCTTGACATCACTTTTAGCAACCTTCTAGGCCTTAGTTGGATAAGCACATCTTGCATAATTTGAACGAGGTGGAGTAGTGTGCTTAGCCTTCATAGTCCTTTTAAAAGGAAAACGATTGGACTCAGGCCTCACATAGGTGTTCCTCCTATGTGGTGTGAACAGCTGATACTGTGGTCTTACAGCATGGTATTCAACCTGCTTGCCCCTATTGAAGGTAGGATTTGCTGTCCTAGCATTGGATGCACAATGCTCAGCATTCATCCTAGACATTGCTGAGTGTGGCTTAGCATGCATTCTCTGGGTACTCTCCTGAGATCCAGGAGATGCATTCTTTTTACGTCAGTCCTTCTGCTTAGCATTTGATGACTCAGCAGTTGTCTTCTCCTTACCTTTTTCTGTAGCATTGAATTTTCCAGCAGAAACGAATGTAATCCTTTTCTGCTTAGAAGATTCAGCATTTCCAATCAAAACTTCCTTAGAGGTTTTTCCCATGACATCAACACATCTAAGCCCTACGCCAGATCTATCAGAATGATTTCTCTGCTGGCTAACAATTGCATTTAGAACTGCCTTGCTTGTTGTGTAAGCACAAATGCAATCCTTATTAGTTTTATTCTTCAAAACTAGATTCTCCTTTTCAATATTTTGAAAGTTTTCAGCAAGTTTGGAGTTATCAGCTTTGAGTTTTAAAAATTCCTCACCATCAGACCTTAGTCTTTCGACTTCCTCGGTTAGAGATATAACTTTGGTTTTCAGTAAGGTGTTTTCTTCCACAATAGCGTCTTTTAAGGCGTACATTTTTGAAAATTCTAATAAGAGTTTATTAAGATAATCATCCTCGGAATCTAAAGGAGAATCCTCCATTTATGTATGATTGCTGAATTTAGAATGCTAATAGGGTTTACCTCCTGAGCATCGACTGCAAGAGCCGACGCAGCAATTTGCTCAGCATCAGCATCCAGATCAGCAACGATATCTGCCATTACCAGCATGGCCTCTTCATCATCCTCTTCTGAAGAGTAATACTCCTCTTCATTGTCAGGAATATCGGGCACTTCTGTCCTGGTCAGCAGTACTCTGGTGACCGCTTTGACTGCTCTCCTCTCAAACCTTTGTTTGAGACGCTCTCTTTCGTCTTTGCTCACCCTAGGACATTCGTACTTTAGGTGATCTGGCGATTGGCATTCAAAGCACGTCCTGGGCTTCCTTTCTGCTGGGCGAAGGGATGATGTGAGCTTAGCTTCTTTAGCTTCCTTTTCTGCTTTTGCTTCCAGCAAGAGCTTTTGAAGCTTTCTCATTTGCTCTTCGAGCTCACTGATCTTGAGATCTTCTTGTTGTGAGCTTGAGGTTGAAGCAACCTCCTTTGCTGGTGAAGCTGGTGCAGATCTTTCATTGTTGTGGAAGGGCTTCCTCGGCTTCCATCTTCCAGCATCTTTCTTAGCAAAGTATGCTAAGTCTTCCGAGTTTACAGCGTTTGTTGACGAAGTTTGAACCACAACTGCTTTGTTCTTTTTGGATTGCTGTATGATAAACTCGTGAGCTTTAAGTTGAGCGAATACCTCAGATGTAGTCATTTGGCTGAGATCTTTCTCACTCAGGCTAGTCATTTTCACGAACCAATTGCTCCTTCGAAAGAGTTTGGAAATGAATTTATTGTTCATTTCTCCGTTGTCATAGGTCTTTCCCAAGTTCTTGAGCTCTCCCACGATGGTGTTGAATCTTTCTTCCATCACTTGAATGGTTTCACCTGGAAGCATTGAGAAAGATTCATATTTGTCAACGGCTACCTGGAGTTTATTTCTTTTCATTTGTTCTGTCTCCTGGGAAGATGCGCACACATAGTCCCACATCTCCTTAGCCGTGTCGAAGTCTAGAGCTTTGTCTGCCATCAACGGAGGCAGACAGTCGAGTATCAGCTTCTTTGCGAGATACTCCAGCTGAGCTCTCTTCTTATCCTCGACCGTCCATTCTTCGAACGTCTTCTCGACCATTTGTGGTTGCCCCTCAGCAGGTGGGCCGATGAAGGTATTGGCCTTCATTATCTTTATGGGCCCTTTGGTGAGGACGTCCACTATCTCCGGATGTATACTTTGAAGCTGGATGGTGGCGAGCTTCTGCCATGATTTGAACTTCTCCTTGTTATACTTTGAGAGCGTGTGATTCATCTTGGAAAGCTTGATGTTCCTGAGCTAAACAAAAGAACAGGTGCAAGGAAAATACAACTCTGGTCAAAAGCGACTCAGAAGCAGTCAGTCTTACGACCTCCTGCTCTGATAGCACTTGTTGGTCCCTGATCAGAGTCGTTGTTAAAGCAGCGGAAAGCTTATTTAACAAATGTAGCAGAATGATTCAAGTATCTTGCACTTAGTTCCTTTTCAAAAGTTTAGCTTAAGGTTGGAGTTAATATTGTTTCAGATATACCTAGCAACTTGAGGTTGCTAGGTTTTAAATCAACAGTAGAAATAATAAAACAGTACCAATAAAATAGTAACTCAGACACAAGATTTATAGTGGTTCGATCCTTAAGATCTAC
>JAPKLW010008350.1:0-13524 GCA_026898455.1 Plectranthus barbatus | reverse complement strand
TTGATTCAACAAAACCTTTACAATTTGATCTAAAGGGAGATTTACAACATAAATCCAGGAATAATTCCCAACAATTTCCCCTTTTTTGGTGCGATCAAAGCCTACTAGCAATTGTTGAATCTAAGAAGGAAAAAATTTCTGAGTTTACAAGAAATTCTAATACAAGTATCAGATCTAGTCTAACCATCTAACTCAGATTTAAACAACTTGATCCTAGCAAGGATTGGTTTCAATAAATTCCCCCTCAACAAATGCTGGGAAATAATCTCGATTAAAACACAAGTAAATGCTCCTTAGGAATATGCTAGAGAATCTAGCACCCAATCAAACAGCAAGCATTTACCACCAATCAAAAGACAGATAACTCAGCACACATTCATACGACAATCCACATGCAATTTGTTTGAATACACGAATAGAGTGTATCAACTAAGACACGCAAAAAGTCAGCATTGGACAATGAGTAATTGTCTAATTCTGATTCAGTTTCATATATGATTCGAGAGTTACAAGTACAATTAGGGATGTCAATCGGGCTGACCCATCGGGTTTCGGGCTAACCCTATCGGGCTACGGGCTATTCGGTCCGGGTTGAATCGGGCTAAATTTTTTTCGGGCTAAAAATTCTTGAACCTAACCCTAACCCACCGGTTTTCGGGCTGACCCGTCGGTTGGCAAGATTTACGAGTTTATTTTTGTAAAGATTTTCTTAAAATATTTTAACAACCCCTAAAACAAAATAAAAAAGAAAATGATGAACCAACATAAATAAAAAACATCAAACAACAATATCTTCGCAAAAAAATAGTGATAAGCGGATAAAAGGTTGTCCAATCATAGTTTGAAAAGAAAAAAAAAATCAATCCTTATATACCAACTAATTTAAGTAATAGAAGTACATACTTCAACATATAAAATTATAAAATAGGGATTATAAAATTAAATGTAGCTTTCACTTGGGTGAACATAACCACGAGAGGCTAAAGGTGCTTGAAAGGAAGAAATAAGTAGGTACACTAATTAGGAGATTGACGTGTGGAAGACAGTGAAGGAGGAAGAAAGGAGGAATTTTTCGATTTGAGCGTAACGAATAATTAAGTGTATAATCAATGGGTATAATAGGATATAAATAATATTAGAAATAAATATATATATATATATATATATTATTAAATATTGCCAGACCTACGGGCCGACCCACAACCCACCGGGCTCAGCCCGTTCGGGCCGCCAACCCGTCGGGTTCAACCCGTTCGGTTAAAAATAATTTCGGGTTGGAAATTTTTTACCCTAACCCGCATTTTAGCCCACCGGTTTCGGGCTGACCCATCGGTTTCGGGCTTTATTGACATCCCTAAGTACAATGAAACTGAAAAAGCAAAAAGATTACAAAAATCTTGCTAACATATTCAAATATATCTTCAGGAGTCAGGAGCCGGCCTCTTATCATATTTATCAAATTTGCCCAATGCCATCTGCACAAATTTGTCATAGTAAGCCTTGTTTGCCTCTCGCTCAGCAGCCTCCCTTTCTAATTTCTTAGCAAGCTTTTCATTTTCATCTCAAGCTTCCTGAGCTTAAGTTCTACTTCTTTCTTCTTCAACTCTTCCTCGGCTAACCTTCGCCCTTCTTCCTGAGCAGCGATTTCTTCTTCTTCCTCTTCTCAGCCTCAGCAATTCTCCTTTCTTCCCCTTCTTTGATCGCCGCCAAAAAGGTGGATGAGAAAGAATTAACACTTTTCACTAATCTCTGCTGAGATTCTGCTACCTCGAACTTCATGACTTCCATGTCCTTCTTCACTCCAGACACATCTTCTTTCACCTCTGTTACTGCTTCCCTTACTTCAGACACCTCACTCCTCACATCTGCCACTTCTTTTCGCACATCAGCAACCTCCATAGCCACTCGCTCAGTAATGGCCATGGGAATGGTAGTGGACAAGGAATTTTGGAGAGCAAATTGGATAGCAGTATCTAGATAGGAATGAAAATCATGGGAGCTTACAGGCAAGGCATCGAACGAAGAAGTTGATAGTATTAACTCTTTGCCCCCGGCAGACTCATGAGTTTCTTCAAATGGCTCAGCATCCATATCAGTCTCTTGACACCATTCTCCTTGTGCCTCTAAGTACTGAGCTTCTGCTGCTATGCGCTCGGCTTCCTCCATTCTCCATGCCTCCTCCTCTGCATGAGCAAGTTCAGCAGCCTTTGCTTCTTCAATTTGTGCCGCCAAGTACTGAGTTTCTTCTTCTTTTCGCTCCACCTCCTCCATGTTCCAGGCCTCCTCCACGGCCTTGGCAAATTCAGCAGCCCTTGCTTCTTGCATTTCAGCAGCTTGTGTAGCTCTTGTCACTTCCAAGATGTCATTTTCCAAGAAATGTACAAGCATTTTCTCCGCTGTGTCATGATGGACAATCAGCTCACGGCTCTTGTTCTTTTCCAACTCTTCTCGAGCAGCAACCAACCTAGCCATCAACCTTTCTTTCTTCTGAGCTTCATACTCGGCCTGTCGCCGTCTATATTCAGCAGCGGCTCTGGCTTGGCGCTTAGAAAGCTCAATTCGAGCATCAGAGTGACCATCTGGAGCAAAATTTGATTTCGGCAGAGATTTAGAATCAGAGAACATGCGATGAACGCGAATTGCTTGAAGTCGAGCAAGGACTTGTTTATCAGTGAACTGCTTGGTGCCAGACACCTGATCTATCCAGTCGTTTGCCCATTGCTCTTCTTTTCGCCAGTAGTTAAGACCTTTCGTGGTTATCAACAGCATCCTCTCCTCAAAGCACAGCTCGTGCATGACGTAATCATACACTTTCCATCTTCTCAACTCACTGCCTAACACCTTGCCTTCCTTGGTGTTCTCATCCAATTCCACATAAAAAATATTGGCAATGTCTCTCTCGATCTCAGTAAGTACAAACTCCTCAATCTCAGAAGTCATTTGAAAGAGGTCAGAGTTTACCTCTTCTTCGAGAAAGACTGGAGCACACCATTGCGCTATCCTCCTTGTCTTGAATCTCTTTCCAGGCAATCCATTGAATGGGATTCTCAGCGTCTCATTGGTTCCTGTAGGAATCTTCCGGAGAAATCTGGCATCATATAGATCCTCTGATTCTCCATCGGAGTCAGATTCTGAATAGCACGAGGCCGAAAAGCCTTGATCTTCCTCGTCCTCTTACATCGGCTCAGCAGATGAGGGAATGTCAGTGCTAGGCCTCGCCACAGCACTCGGGCCCTCAGTTCTACCAGAGATGCTAGCCTCCGGCTCAGCATTCAAACCCGATCCAGAGCTTCCAGCCTGCACAACACTTTGAGGCAATACCTCAGCAGATAGAGCACTACTGCTACCTCCTTGCACAGCAGTAGACTCTCTGATGAAAACTCCTCCTTGACCGTGAGGACGCTCAGGAGCGTCAATACTTCTGCTTCCAATAATTTGCTTAAGTCCTTATCGGACAAGGCATCTTGTTCTAGCAAAGGGGTGGTGGTGGGAACTTCAACAGCTTGCTTCCCTTTCTGCAGCTTAGCAGCCTCCCGTGCTGCAACCTCTAGCAACTGAGCAGCTTCCTGAGCTGCAGCTCTTCAGCAGCTTTCTTAGCCTGCTCAAAGTTCATATCCCTGGCCTCAAATGTGATTCTTTCCATCTCTTTCTTGTATGCCTTCTTCTCTTTCTCCTTCAGGTTTCTCTTCCTCTTTTTATTCTTCTCCCTTACAACTCTTAAGCGTTCAGAAAGAGGTTGAGCAGAGAGTGGAGTCACTTTCTCCGGTTCCTCAGCAGATGGAGTTTTCTCAGAAGCTTTGACAACTCTCCTTTGCGTCCGCTTCTTCTCAGGTGAAGCAACATCTGTTCGCTTCCTCTTGGGTATCTCAGCAGTGAGCGGACCCAATTGCTCAGCAAGAAGCTCACCGAGCTTCTCAATATCTGCGAGATCCTTGAAGCACCTCTCTGTTTCGGCGGCCTTCCTCGCAGCCGCAATTTCCTCTAGAGTTAAAGTGATTGCATGCTCCAATTGTTGAGTGGCTAAGTCGGCTGGATGAACATCATCAGGAGATGTAGGGATATTGGGGTCGACATTTGATTTGCCCTTCAGCATGTACGGGCAAGAAGTATCCGCAGGAGTCAGCTTCTTCTTGGTCTGCGGGATGAAATCAGTAGGAGTCAATGCCTCACCCCTGTCGAGCTTCGATTTTGATTTGTGGAAGTACATTTCAATAAACTTGCTGATCTTCAGCCCGAAGTTGACATTGGACATGAAGGTCCCCTCCTTCTTAATCTTCGAGTTTTTCTTCGCATGATCCAACCACCGCTCGAAGAAAAATTCAGTCCAGTTCCCTTTGACTCCATCCACCAACGCCATCATCACGGCGTACTTCTTGGCAGAAAGTTCCGAATACGACCCAGCGTCACATTGGAACATCTTGATCACAAGGTCAGCGAGGAGTCTAAAATCCTCCTGGAACTGATTGATTGGCATGGCCACCTTCCAGGTGATCTCCTTACTCAAGTCAGGCTTCTTCCACAAATTCCACCGAGCCTTCATTTCTTCGGTGTCATTGACTTTGTAGCTTGCGACATGCTGTCCTGAGTTGCGAAGCCCACACTTCTTCGCAAGTACCTTTGCCTTCACAGTTATCAGGGTTCCAAAAACAGAGGTTTTGAAAGATTTTTAATTATCTTCTGCTACAACTGCCCGTGCATAAAACTCAGAGACCATGTGAGGTCGGAACCTCAACGGTTCGGCAGACAGATATTCAACCACCTGTTCCTTCGCCAGGGTATCCATCACCCAATTCAGAAATTGCGAAATAGCAAAAGGCGTATAGAGAATACGGTCCTTCATTATCTGAGCAGCTCTCTTCTGAGAATTGGAGATACCTGATTGCTCCTTCTTCTTAGCTAGCGTCACCAGACGAGCGTACGGGATCTCATCTTCCACATCTTCCTTTTTAACAATCCCAGTAAAGTCGGGTGCATGCCTTTCGTGAAGGGGCAGGGCAGCAATGGGAGCTTGGTCTATCCTTGGGCTCTCAGGAGGTGAATCAGACATTTGGGAATGAGCGGGGAATTCAGGATTGGTAGACATCGTTGAGAGATTTGGGAGAATTTTAGAGAATTTGAGAGTATCGGAGAGGATTTGAGAGAATGAAAGCTTGAATGCTTAGGGTTCTTGGGATTCAGAGTGTAGAAGGTTTAGAAATTTAACGAAGTGTGGTGTATATACCTTCTGAGTAATGGATCTGACGGTTGGGGTAACACCGCTTCAAATCCAATCAATGGTTCAGGAGTGCGGAGACGCTTCGTATGGTATCCCACGCCCCTATGGACTTGATTGCTGGTGACGTGTCATCTCCTGGTTTGTCGCCGCCGCTGGCACGCATTAAATGCACCGTGTCCAGCACATTATTTGAATTTAAAATTCAAACTATTCCCACTTTGCTTCTCGAGAAAGTCGGAGATTGCTGAGAGCTTGGACTCAGCAATCAACTAGCAGTGGGATCCTTAGCAATCATATGAGCTACTGAGAGCTTGGACTCAGCATTCAAATTCTAGCATCCACATATTGACCGCTGAGAGCTTGGACTCAGCAATCATTTTCTAGCAACCGTCTGTACTACTTATTGAATATTATAACTTAGCACTTTGATGAAATGCTGAGAGCTTGGACTCAGTATTCAATCTCTAGCAAACGTCTGAACTTCTCATTATAATATCACAATACTTAGGAACTGCTGAGAGCTTGGACTCAGCACTCATTTGCTTTTTCCTTAGCAACCGTATCTCAGCAACAGGATTCAGCACCTTAAAAACGTAAGTTGGGATACGTTTTTCTCCATCTTTTCTGAAAATAACCAGAAATCCAAGAAATCCAAGAAATCCTAGAAAACCAGAAATCCAGAAAGAATGAGAGTTTGAACTCATTCATCCACAGCTTCTTCTAACTCCATGAGGCCCAACTTCAGACATAGTTCTTTGAATCTGGCCTCAGCAAGCGGTTTGGTGAAGATGTCTGCAAGCTGATCTTCTGTGCATATATATTGAACATCGATATCATTTTCTCTTGATGATCTCTTATGAAATGATGTTGAATATCGATGTGCTTTGTCCTAGAGTGAGGAACAGGGTTCTTCGTAATGCACCTAGCACTGTTGTTGTCGCAGTAGATTGACACGCATTCTGAAGGAATGTCATAATCTTGTAGTTGTTGTCGAATCCACAATACTTGAGCACAACAACTTGCGGCTGCTATATATTCGGCTTCTATTGTAGACGTCGCCACCGAGTGCTGCTTTTTGCTAAACCAACTTATGAGCTTGTGTCCTAGGAATTGGCAGGTGCCACTCGTGCTCTTCCGATCTATCTTACATCCTCCAAAGTCTGAGTCCATATATCCGCTGAGTGCTAGCCCATCAGACCTTGGATACCAAATTCCTAGACCTTCTGTGCACTTGAGGTATCGGATTATCCGCTTAGCAGTCTCCAGATGCGACTTTTTAGGATTTGCTTGATATCTCGCGCAAACTCTTACCGCATAGGAAATATCTGGTCTGCTAGCCGTTAGATAAAGCAAAGAACCGATAATACCTCTATAAAGCGTAGGATTCACAGCTTCTCCTCCTTCATCAAGGGAAATTTGGCAGCTCGTGCTTATAGGAATCCTCAAGCTCTTTGTCTTTTCTGGGCAATACTTAGCAATGAGATCTCTTTTGTATTTCCTCTAATGTATGAAGATCCCTTCACTTGATTGCTGAACTTGGAGTCCGAGAAAGTAAGACATCTGTTGGTCCCTAGATCAGAGTCGTCGTGGTGAATAGCAAACAACCCACACACGAATGCAGCGGAATATTGAACGTTCACTTGCACTTAGGTTCTTTATCACAAATGTTTAGCTCAGCTTGGAATTAGGGTTTCTTACAGTTATACTCTAGCAACTTGGGTTGCTAGGTTTCAAATCGGAACAGTAAAATAGTAAGCAATAAAACAGTAATGAACACACAAGATTTATAGTGGTTCGATCTTAAAGATCTACGTCCACTCCTCAGCCGTATCACTGAGAATCTCACTAAAAAGATATTTGAAGTACAAGGAATCGTCTATTTCTTGTAGCAGGTAGTGAGCTTTCGACCTAGCCACTACAAAGCTATCCTCCGATGCTTCAATCTTTTAGTCAGCAGCTCCGGCCAAGTCAAGGGCGCACCTTCGTAAAACTTGTCCTTCGCTGTAATGGAGGTTTTATAGTTCTCTCCTGAACTTTCTCTGGTTTTGGCAATAGCCCGTCGGAGTCAATCCCTTTTCAGAGATGTGATTGCTGGATGCTTCCTCGTATGGAAGGTATCCCAATGATTAGATTCTTGAACAAAGTCAAGGAATCTCTTCAATGCAGTGTCGGGTATTCAATGTAGTGACACTTGTTGTTGAGAGCTTTAAGATTCTCTTTAATGTGGGGGCTCTCAACTGACTACTCTCTTTTTGCTTTGTCAAAGGTATCTTTCGATTTGTCTTTCGTGAGTTGTATGAGCAGTCGTTCGAGTAGTAGTTGTCTCTCTCTGTTGGACCTCTATTTTATATCTGGAGATTCAAACTTTGAATCTCCAGACCCGTTAGACACAACGATCTTCTCCGTCCAAAATAGCTTCTTGCTTTTTCGTCCTTTCCGGCATGTACAGTGCCTTTTTACCTACTTTGGGTAAGGCTTTCATCCTTTCTTGTACTTTCTGTCAGAACGGTAGCATTAGCAGTCGTTGCTTAGATATTTCCCTTGCTTAGCATTCTCGGAGAATGTTGGAACAATCTGCTAAGCCTTTTGGTTGCTAAGCCTTTCTAGCAATCTGCTAAGTAGTGGAGAATGCTGACTCCTTTAGCATTCTGCTTTGTATCGCGTACTCAGCATTTGAGATCTTTGACTTTGGATTGCTATAGCTTCTAGCAATCTGCTAAGTGCTAGCGAATGCTGACTCCTTCAGCATTTCGCTATCACTCGATACATAGCAAATGCTTATTCCTCTAGCATTTCACTCGATACATAGCAAATGCTTATTCCCCTTAGCAGTCATTCTTCTTAGCACTTAACCACTATCATCTCTAGCAGTCAATCTTCGTCTGCTGACTTCTCTTAGCAGCTACCATCTGCTTCTAGCATCCTAATCTATTACAACTCAATATTTTTCTTAAACAGGACATTACACGAGTTGCTAGACTATAATAGAATTCAGCAATGATCGACCAATCTACTGAGGCTTTGATTAAACAAAACCTTTTACAATTCGATCCTAAGGGAGATTTGCTATACAAATCAGGGATATTTCCCAACAACATCTTTCCCATCATACTCATCTGGAAGTTACTCTGCATTAGCTCAGAAAACTTGTCACACAAGGTTGGATTCTTAGAGCCAAAAATAATGTCATCGACATATATTTGCACAAGTAAATATACTTCCTTCATCCTTAATTCGAAAGAGAGTTTGATCAATCTTTCCTTTCTTGAAACCATTGTCCAGCAGAAACTTGGACAAAGTTCCATACCATGCCCGTGGTGCCTGCTTCAAACCATATAAGGCTTTCCTGAGCCTATAGACTTGGTTTCCTTGTTCGAAGCCCGGTGGTTACTCAACATATACCTCTTCCTTGAGCTCACCGTTAAGAAAGGCACTTTTCACGTCCATCTGCAAGACTGAAAATTCATTATGAGCAGCATATGCGAGAAATAACCTTATCGCTTCCAGTCGGGCTACTGGAGCAAATGTTTCATCATAATCAATTCCCTCGCATTGTCTGTATCCTTTGACAACTAGACGTACTTTATTTCTGATGACCATTCCTGATTCATCCTTCTTATTCTTGAAGACCCACTTCGTTCCAATAACGCTTTGATGCTCGGGTCTGTCTACTATATCCCAACATGATTGCGCGTGAATTCAGCTAGCTCCTCCTGCATAGCATTCACCCAATCTGTAGATTGTAATGCATCTTCAATCTTTTTAGGTTCTTCATGTGATATGTAGCATGCTAGCATTGCATTTCCTTGTCTCGTCCTTATTGGATCGTTGATGTCGTCAATGATAGCATCTAGAGGATGATCACGTAGCCATCTTGGTTTTGGGTTGGTGGGTGCTGGGGTTTCAATGCTTGCATCGTCTGCTGGGGTGTTGTCTGCTGGATCATTTTCCTCAGCAATCACCTGAGGTTCAGCATTTTGTATCTCAGCATTCTGAATCTCAGCATCTTGATTCTCAGCATTCTCCTGAGGTTCATTATTGATAACTAAATGCTCAGCATCGTCCTTGGCAATGTCCTCAGTAGCGCCCAATCCTTCTTCAGCATCTTGTGCTGGATTTGGGATTTCTTCATCATCTTCATCGATTGATCCCATAATTTCCAAATTATCATTAAGATAAATTTGTTTGGAGGCCTCAGCATGATCGTTAGCATCACTGGCCGGTTCAGCAGTTTGGTCACCTGCTGAGTGCGTCTGTGTTGGATTACAATCATTCATCGACTTAGTTGAATCAATCTGCATATTTTTGAAAGAATTCAAGCTAGATTGACCATGGACATCATTAGTCTCATGATTGTCATCCTTTTGCTCTCTTAACATTGCATGTTATTTCCACAACTCGAGTCGTCTTGTTTAACACTCTATAACCTTTGTGAGAAGGAAGTCCATATCCAAGGAACACACCTTCATCAGACTTAGGCGAGAAAGTGTTAAGCTTCGACTTCCCGTTGTTATGAATATAACATGTCGAACCGAAAGCTCGAAGATGAGTTAGAGAAGGCTTACGACCATTATACACTTCGTATGGAGTTTTGTTGAATCTCCCATTGATCGCGCTCCTGTTTTGAGTGTAGCAGGCAGTCATGACTGCTTCGCCCCAATACTTCCCACTCAGCTCAGAATCGGCTAGCATCGACCGCACTGCTTCTTTTAAGGTCCTATTCCTTCTCCCTGCTAGTCCATTCTGCTGGGGAGTTCTAGCAGTGGATTTCTCATGCCCGATTCCAGCTTCGGCGCAAAAATCCATTAGGATACCATTGCAGAACTCTGTCCCGTTGTCTGATCTTATCCTCTTAATGGTGACTTCTTTGCTGTTTTGCTTCTTTAGGATCAGCTCCGGTAGGATGAGTTTTACTTCATCCTTTGTCCTTAGCAGTCTGACCCACGTATACCTGGAGAAATCATCAACAACCACAAGAGTATAAATCTTTTTACTTACAGTGGCTGGAGTGACTGGGCCAAATAGATCCCTGTGCAATAGCTCAAGGATTCTCTCAGAAGTGGCCTTCTCCGGATTTGATTTGAAGGATGCTTTCGTTTGCTTCCCTTGCTGGCAAGCTTTGCATATGCCTTCCTTTCTGAAGGTCTCCTCAGGCAATCCCACAACAAGTTTGTGCTTGGCTAGGTAGTTGATGGTCTTGAAGTTCAAATGAGTCAACCTCTTGTCCCATAGCCAGTTTGTTTCTTCCTTGTTGAATGCTACGAAGCAGGAATGCTGTTGGCCGCTTTGCCAATCAACGGTGTATAGACCACCCTTGCGGATGCCTCTTAGCTTCACTTCACCTGTAGCATTGTCAACAATTTCACACCCAGTGTTAATGAAATAAACATTGTACCCATTTTCGCACAATTGGCTGATGCTCATCAAATTGTGTTTGAGGTTGGAGACGAGAGCAACGTTGATGATCCTTATTCCATTTTGCTCGATGCATCCTCTCCCAATCACTCTTACTTTGCTATTATCACCAAACATGACTGTTGGGCCATGAATCCTTTGAAGTTCTGAAAATAATTCTTCTCGCCCCGTCATGTGTGCTGAGCAGCCACTATCTAGGATCCATTCATTTGACATGCCTGATGTCTTAGCTCTTGGACCCTGCTCCTGCAAAAAATCAACAAGTTTGTTTAGGTACCCGCTTAGCATCGGGTCCTGCAGGATTAGCATGGGTCATGGTTCCTTTTGGAACCCACATCTTAGTGATCTTCAAGATTTTCTTCTTGACATCACTTTTAGCAACCTTCTAGGCCTTAGTTGGATAAGCACATCTTGCATAATTTGAACGAGGTGGAGTAGTGTGCTTAGCCTTCATAGTCCTTTTAAAAGGAAAACGATTGGACTCAGGCCTCACATAGGTGTTCCTCCTATGTGGTGTGAACAGCTGATACTGTGGTCTTACAGCATGGTATTCAACCTGCTTGCCCCTATTGAAGGTAGGATTTGCTGTCCTAGCATTGGATGCACAATGCTCAGCATTCATCCTAGACATTGCTGAGTGTGGCTTAGCATGCATTCTCTGGGTACTCTCCTGAGATCCAGGAGATGCATTCTTTTTACGTCAGTCCTTCTGCTTAGCATTTGATGACTCAGCAGTTGTCTTCTCCTTACCTTTTTCTGTAGCATTGAATTTTCCAGCAGAAACGAATGTAATCCTTTTCTGCTTAGAAGATTCAGCATTTCCAATCAAAACTTCCTTAGAGGTTTTTCCCATGACATCAACACATCTAAGCCCTACGCCAGATCTATCAGAATGATTTCTCTGCTGGCTAACAATTGCATTTAGAACTGCCTTGCTTGTTGTGTAAGCACAAATGCAATCCTTATTAGTTTTATTCTTCAAAACTAGATTCTCCTTTTCAATATTTTGAAAGTTTTCAGCAAGTTTGGAGTTATCAGCTTTGAGTTTTAAAAATTCCTCACCATCAGACCTTAGTCTTTCGACTTCCTCGGTTAGAGATATAACTTTGGTTTTCAGTAAGGTGTTTTCTTCCACAATAGCGTCTTTTAAGGCGTACATTTTTGAAAATTCTAATAAGAGTTTATTAAGATAATCATCCTCGGAATCTAAAGGAGAATCCTCCATTTATGTATGATTGCTGAATTTAGAATGCTAATAGGGTTTACCTCCTGAGCATCGACTGCAAGAGCCGACGCAGCAATTTGCTCAGCATCAGCATCCAGATCAGCAACGATATCTACCATTACCAGCATGGCCTCTTCATCATCCTCTTCTGAAGAGTAATACTCCTCTTCATTGTCAGGAATATCGGGCACTTCTGTCCTGGTCAGCAGTACTCTGGTGACCGCTTTGACTGCTCTCCTCTCAAACCTTTGTTTGAGACGCTCTCTTTCGTCTTTGCTCACCCTAGGACATTCGTACTTTAGGTGATCTGGCGATTGGCATTCAAAGCACGTCCTGGGCTTCCTTTCTGCTGGGCGAAGGGATGATGTGAGCTTAGCTTCTTTAGCTTCCTTTTCTGCTTTTGCTTCCAGCAAGAGCTTTTGAAGCTTTCTCATTTGCTCTTCGAGCTCACTGATCTTGAGATCTTCTTGTTGTGAGCTTGAGGTTGAAGCAACCTCCTTTGCTGGTGAAGCTGGTGCAGATCTTTCATTGTTGTGGAAGGGCTTCCTCGGCTTCCATCTTCCAGCATCTTTCTTAGCAAAGTATGCTAAGTCTTCCGAGTTTACAGCGTTTGTTGACGAAGTTTGAACCACAACTGCTTTGTTCTTTTTGGATTGCTGTATGATAAACTCGTGAGCTTTAAGTTGAGCGAATACCTCAGATGTAGTCATTTGGCTGAGATCTTTCTCACTCAGGCTAGTCATTTTCACGAACCAATTGCTCCTTCGAAAGAGTTTGGAAATGAATTTATTGTTCATTTCTCCGTTGTCATAGGTCTTTCCCAAGTTCTTGAGCTCTCCCACGATGGTGTTGAATCTTTCTTCCATCACTTGAATGGTTTCACCTGGAAGCATTGAGAAAGATTCATATTTGTCAACGGCTACCTGGAGTTTATTTCTTTTCATTTGTTCTGTCTCCTGGGAAGATGCGCACACATAGTCCCACATCTCCTTAGCCGTGTCGAAGTCTAGAGCTTTGTCTGCCATCAACGGAGGCAGACAGTCGAGTATCAGCTTCTTTGCGAGATACTCCAGCTGAGCTCTCTTCTTATCCTCGACCGTCCATTCTTCGAACGTCTTCTCGACCATTTGTGGTTGCCCCTCAGCAGGTGGGCCGATGAAGGTATTGGCCTTCATTATCTTTATGGGCCCTTTGGTGAGGACGTCCACTATCTCCGGATGTATACTTTGAAGCTGGATGGTGGCGAGCTTCTGCCATGATTTGAACTTCTCCTTGTTATACTTTGAGAGCGTGTGATTCATCTTGGAAAGCTTGATGTTCCTGAGCTAAACAAAAGAACAGGTGCAAGGAAAATACAACTCTGGTCAAAAGCGACTCAGAAGCAGTCAGTCTTACGACCTCCTGCTCTGATAGCACTTGTTGGTCCCTGATCAGAGTCGTTGTTAAAGCAGCGGAAAGCTTATTTAACAAATGTAGCAGAATGATTCAAGTATCTTGCACTTAGTTCCTTTTCAAAAGTTTAGCTTAAGGTTGGAGTTAATATTGTTTCAGATATACCTAGCAACTTGAGGTTGCTAGGTTTTAAATCAACAGTAGAAATAATAAAACAGTACCAATAAAATAGTAACTCAGACACAAGATTTATAGTGGTTCGATCCTTAAGATCTAC
>JAPKLW010008349.1:0-11308 GCA_026898455.1 Plectranthus barbatus | reverse complement strand
CAAACTCCATGTCATTAACAACAATGTTGCACAAGAAAATCAAAACACGCAAGCTTCATCCATAGCCCAAGGTCTACTAAATTAGCTCATATTTATAAAGGTAAGAGCTGAAATCATTTCTTGAAATGTAGAATTCATAACTAAAAAAACTGAAATTAAAGATAAGAAAGATGGAGAGAAGAATTCCCCCTTCAATCAGCTACAACGAGGAACGATTCCTCGGTTCCAAGCAAGCTTCTCGTCGGTTGAGCTAAGATAACTCGTTGTTCTTCCTCTTCGATCTTCCTTCCAGCTGAAAGCTTCCTTCTCCTTCAGCTGATTCTCTCTCTTCCCTGCTGATTCCTCCCCCTCCCTCTACGATTTGGGGGAGATGAAGTGAAAATGAAAAATTGGGGCTCCTTCTTCTCTCCTCAAAAGGTAGTATTTATACCTCCTCCAATTTAGGTTTCCTTTTTTGGTAATCTTCCAAATACACCCTTACTTAGATAACATGGATTTTCTCAATTTTTAGCTTCCAAATCAGAAAAATAACTTCCCTCCACGTCACAGCTGCTATTGTGGAGGGAACACGAATGCGAAATCTAGACCGAACACGAATGCGAAATCTATTCAGATCTTCCAAATCTGAATAAAATATATTTTTTTAAACTATATTCATGCACAATTAACAAAGTCGAGACCGAACACGAATGCGAAATCTAGAAACAAAGAAAAAAATCTGATCGACAGAAGAAATATAAATTAAATCAAACGAAGAATGAAGAAGAAATCAAATCGCGCGAAGAAAAGAATAAAAAAATTTGATGAGATACTATTTCAGATTTTTTTTAAAAAGCTAAAATTACAAAAATAACCTTAATTGTGCAAAACTGCAGGATAATCGAGGAAAACTGCACACAGAGTTAAATAGATCATGAGCGTTGAAATCACAAAATCAAAGGCTGAGATTTATTCTCATTTCTCATACTAAAAACTATTCTCATATGATCACTACTACATATATATATATATATATATATAGATATATATATATGTCCTTTCGCTCGGGGTGTAGTGGTTAAAGCACCTTGCTTGTAGCTGAGAGGTCACAGGTTCGAGCTTCGAGGATGATATCTGGGTGTGTGTGTTTTTAAGATTACTGTAAACTTATTCAAATATATATATATATATATATATATATATATATATATATAGAGAGAGAGAGAGAGAGAGAGAGAGAGATCCACTCAAGTGTTAAAATTAAAGTTTGTGCTAAATAGGAATGAATCTCAGCCATTGGATTGATAGTATCAATGGTTGAGATTAAAGCATAAAGATTAAAAAATGAAGCATAATTTTCGTTCGTGCTTAATTGCTTTATAAATCGTGCTTAATTCGATTAAGCATGAATTATAAAGCAAAAAAGCATAAAAACTGGGAAAATGTTTTAATCTCAACCATAGATTTTTTTTAGATCAATGGTGTAGATTCATTCCTATTTAGCACAAACTAATTTTTAGTATATGAAGATAGGGAGCGGATCAGGTGAGAAAAATCCCCCTGTGAGAAAAAAGAATGAATCATGTCCATTAAATTTGAAAAGATCAATGGTTGATATGCAATGAAGCAACAACTGAAACACAATCAAGCAACAAAATAATCAAGCAACTACTAAAATGCAATCAAGCAACAGTAATATGTTGCTTGATCATATTTTAGTTGTTGCTTGATTGCATATCAACCATTGATTTATTTAGATCTAATGGACATAATTCATACTTTTTTCTTACAGGAGGATTTCTTCTTATTTGATCTCATCTCTATGAAGATATATGTAGTCATAAAGATCATATGAATAAATAGATAAGTAGCATTATAAATACTCCTCAAGATTAGACCATTCAATGTCTGTAGTTTAATATTTTCTAGAATTTGTTTAGCATTTAAGTATTGTACTTTGGAAAACATACAAAGTTGGAACTCAATACTTCAGCTAAGTTTCCAATTCTACTTTTGTTATTAATGCAATTTCCTTTTCATTTATTTATGCTTTCTTATTCAATTATGCCAAGCTAAATTCACAAACAAATTATGTAGTTTGTAATAACTGGTTTGGATGTATGTTTTGATACATTTATTTGATTATTTTATTGCTAATGGTTAATTATTCCTTGTTTTAATTCTCAATTAGAAACATTTGAGATGGAGAAAATATGGTAATCTATATTGCTAGTTATTGATCGAATGACCGAAAGGCAAAAATTAATAGCAGAAATAGAAATTAATAGTATTATCATAATTGTTCGACCAAGAAGTATTGATTGAAGGGTAAACAATTTGATATTTTTATGAAATTGATTAATTTGTGTTCTTGAGACCGAGATGAGAAAAACACTAAATAGTAATTTAATTCATACTTGCACGACCTAGAAAGTTATAACATCATGAAGATATTTCACTTGTTGCAAGAATCTAATTATTTCATCTAGTTATTTAATCTAATTTATACTTGCCCGACCAAGGAAGTTATAACTTTATGCAGATATTTCACTTGTTTCAAGAATTAAATTATTTCATTTAGTTATTTGCATGATATCCAGGATATTCAACCATTGGATCTGTGTTTTTATTCACTTCATTTATTTCTATTTTATTTAGTGCTTATTTTAATAATCAAATTTCTTTTTCAATTACTATAACAATTTGTTGGTCCCAAAATCAGAGTTAGTTAAAGTGCGGCGAAAGTCTTTCCAGGTTGGGCCCTCCAAGCTAGTGATTTAGTCACTAGCTGGGGTTCAGAAATGCGATTATTATACTAACGAGATATATATTACTTAGACCGATTCAGTAATATAATCCAACACTTGATGTGTTGGGTTTTCAATCTAATGAGGAAATTTAAATAAAAGAGTAAATAATGCAAACAATTTATTGAGGTTCGGACCAAACCATTCTAAGTCCTCTCTTCGGACGCGTAGACTGGAATTCACTAAGCTATCACAAAGAGGTTAACGCTCTGTTGCTAGCTAGTGAATGCTTGTGTCCACCAATCCACTATCTCACTCACCAAGTCCATCACTCTCCTTCGCTTCTTCAAGCCCGAAGTGAGGACACACCTCGCATCCTGCAAACTGGATGTGAGAGTTTGAGTTCCTCTGGAGAATGTCAAGTTGAAAGTATACACTCGTGATAGATGCCACCGGAGAAGTAACAACTCAAAGATGTTTTCTTACTCAGAAAGTAAGAAAAGATAAATAGCTCTTGCAAGATGCACAGAGCCTCATATTCAAGAAGGAACAAAGAAAGCTGATAAAATAAGCCTGAAACTTTTTCTATCAGGAAGTTGGTAGCTTTTGAGAACGGGGAAATTTGGAGAAATATGCAAAATGTTGACAATTGTGTTTTATCGTTCGATTATGGTTACCTTCTCAAGGTGATTTGCAACCTTTATTTATAAGCTCTCCTTCGAAGGTTTGGATTCACAACAGTTGGATCCAATTGAAGTCTCAATTTTTTCTGACTCGTAGTGTCCTTTCTGTTAGAGTTGATGGATTTTTAGTGCATTAGTTAGATCGACTCTTTTAGCGAGTCCGAGAAATGATTGCTGGTTGATTCAATGGATGTAGAAGCTTTTGAGTAACTCAGACTTTAAGATCTCCTCTCATAAATTATATCCTTAAGAAAGATCGTTCCTTGTACTAGCTTGCTGGTGTTCGTTCTAGCTAGTTGAGAAGCGCTTTGCTAGTGATATATGCTTGTAAGCTCCTTGCTACTGATCCACCAGCTGGTGATGATGTGTCACCCAGCTCCACCAAAGACTCTTTATTGGTAACAATGTGTTAGCCGAAAATCTCCAAACACGCTTCTTTGCTATGAAAACTTCACTAG
The DNA here is from genome assembly GCA_026898455.1 of Plectranthus barbatus. Lineage (NCBI taxonomy): Eukaryota > Viridiplantae > Streptophyta > Magnoliopsida > Lamiales > Lamiaceae > Plectranthus > Plectranthus barbatus. The sequence continues at coordinate 7,441 of JAPKLW010008349.1, read as the reverse complement.
AAAATCTCCTAATGCTTGTAGTCAGCTCCAATTACAACTTGATAATTCCTATACAAGAAATTATAAGTTTGAGCTAACCTTGGTAGAAACACTCTATCTAGTGGTATGTTTAACTCATCAAAACAATATATAAGGAATTTCTAACAAAAATTCCTAACACAATTTATCCAAGAACTGTGATTCAGTACATAAGTTTATTTCCCGATATCATTCCCAATAAGATCGATAATTTTATCTTTGCCACTATGTTGCTCCCATATCAGAGTAAGTAAATTGCACAACGAAAAATTTAATACATGCTTGCACTCACAAACATGCTTTACAAGCACCAGTTTGTGTCTTTGAAACTAGTTGTTTAAGCGAGTAATATTACTTAGCAAATTTTCAGAAAAAATCTAACACTTTGAGAGTGTTGGGTTTCATATCTTAAGTAGTATGTACAAAAGGATTTATAGAGGTTTGGAACTAAAAGTCCTACATCCTCTCTTCAGACCAAAGTTTGGAATGCACTAAATGGTGGTTATGATAATATAAATCAATTTGTAACTTGCAGGTAGATGCCAATGTCTGCCAGTTCACAAGCGCTCTCGCCTAGTTCCTCGTTCACCTTCACTTGTTTAGGTTGAAGTGAGGACGCACCTCGCAGCCTCCAACTGGTGGTTGAGATTTTGGGTTCTTCTCTTGATCTTTGTCAGCTTCCAGTATACACCCATAATAGTCAACTACCTGGACAAGTAGTGACTCCGAAATGATTTCTTTCTTGTGAAGAAAGAAAACAAGAGATAACACTAGCAAAGATGTTAAGTGTCTCATTTCCAAATATTGGAACACGTAAAGCTGATAAGTCAGCTAAAAACTAAAAAGCTTTTAGAGTTTTTGATTTTGCAGAGTTTTGATGCTTTCAGATAGTTTGATAACCTTCTCCAATTGAAGTCTTTCTCTATTTATAGACGATCTGGAGAGGTTTAAAATAGTAGTCGTTTAGAGATAAAAGAAATCCATCCAATTGAATCACTACTACAAAAAAGCTGATAGAAAACAGTTTAAAACTGTTGTCGTAGGGTATTTTTGACTGTTGTTGTAGGTAGTGTTGTCGTAGGGGTAAAAAAAAAAAAAGCTAATAGACAACGGTTATTAACTGTTGTCGTAGATACATACGACAACAGTTTTTAACCGTTGTCGTAGATCTCAACAAACTGTTGTTGTATATATCTCTACGACAACGCTTTTTCACACACTCTACGACAACGCTTGTACACCTACGACAACAGTTTCTTGACTTTATATAACAACGATTTTAAGTAGTTTTTTTTTAATAATCTATTTGCAAACAAAATAATATAATTGAAAATTCAAATGACAAATAACCATTAATAAATCCAAAATACAAAAGAAACATTTATCCTTCAATTTCAAAAATACAAAATAAACATTTGTACATCAATTAATATCCTAAAATAAAAAATAAACATCTGTCCATCATACATTTGGCCATCATACATGATTTTGAACACATTCGGCCTATTCCTTGAGCACAACATCAATGTCTTCAGAGGAGTAACTGTTAAACAAAACAACAAAAAATATATATAATAATCAATAATGAATAAATGATCAAAAATTTATTGTAACTATTACTAATTAACGTATAACTCATGCAAGATAATAAATTTTACATTTTAACATAACTTACGTAACTACCTCTTATTTACTAGCTAGTTCAAGAATGGAATGATGCATACTTCAAACTTGGATTGATCAAGGAGAAGAGTTTAACACATACGTACCACACACTTTCACATCTTTCTTTGCATCTCTGAACACCATCAGTGAGAATGTTATTACACGCAGTGTTTCATCAATAACCTGCCCCACATTATCAATACATTCATACATCATGTAAATATATCACCCACACACACACCGACCTTGTTCAGATAATCCATCTTCCTTATTTCCTTGAGCATCAACCCTTTCTGTCCAGGTGGTCTGTTTCTCACAATCTCCTCCTACTCTGCCTGCAGAAATTAATCTCATTCAAACATATATACAATAAGCTTATATACAAATCTCTACCTACCTTATCTCTCTTTAACATGTGGGGATTGCTCTGCAAGAATACAGTTGCCCACATTGTGGTGTGCCCCGAAGATTCATGCCCAGCATTCCCACCCCACACCATTGGGTCGGAGCTCCTGGTGTTGATCAAGGGGATTATCTACAACAGATTCATATAGGGGGGACAAGAAGGGAGAAAATGTGGCATAAAACGTTTGATGTATTCAATATTTACTAAGTAAATGATGTATTTAGGCTTATCCAGTAAATCATGTATTTAATCAATTAAAATGATGCAGTTATGCAAAAATAATTAGTATTTTCAAATACATCATTTGAGAAATAATGTATATTGTCAAGAGAAGTAATGTATTTAATAAATTGAAATAATGTATTTCATTTATTATGTTAGTAATGTATTTAATAAATTGAAATAATGCACCATGCCAAAAGTTTAGACAGTGAGAGAGAAGGAGAGGGAGAGGGAGAGGGAGAGGGAGAGAGAGAGAGAGAGAGAGAGGGAACTCACGATGATCGTCAGAGGTGAGCCATACATGATGATGGAGAAGACAGTAGCAGCAATGCCACATAAAAGCTTCTTGGCATTGCCATGGAGAGCAAAGAGAGAAACAACAACTACCACACCAAAGAAAGACAGAACAAGAATGAAGAGTCCCAGAATCGGTTTTCTCCTTCTTTAGAGAAAATATGAGGAAGACCATCATATAGACTGACTCAATCACAGAACCAGTCCCATTAATCGTGGACACTAGCAGGTTGTTCGGCGATACGAAAGGCATGCCATACCTATTCCATCTCATCACACCACAACTTTCATGATTTAGCATTTATTTCCAAAGATAATCACTACTACCAACTGAATATCAATCAAAAGCATAAAATAGGATTAGCCCATGTAGAAGGCGGTTTTTCTGACCAAGCAAAAAGCAAGCAGTTGAGCAGAGTCATAACATAGGGTACCCCAGGGAACTGCTCTGTAAATTTCTTCTTCACAATCCTTTTAAAGGTAATCCTATCAAGAAAATTAAATAACACCACATGCCTAAGAAAACTATGGATTAATTTTTCTCAATAGCAAGAAATGTTCAAAGAAAGTTTGCTAGAGATAAAGAAAACTCACAATGGAGCCAAGAAAAGAAACAGCGCAAAGGCATTTCCTGTATCATCAAATTCAACGAAACCCCAATGTTAGCACAATCACAACATCAAGAAAGAAATATAGTGAAAATACCCACCAAAAATCCCAACCACAAAGTGAACAACATTTCCCATTTCCGAGGGTTGGATGAAAAACCCAATCAAATGGTCAAATAAAATAAATGTTGGCATTGTAATTGATCTTTTAGGCCGCAACAAAATAAAATAATTGCTGCAAATAAGGAAGCACCTGAGTGAGGGCGAGTGGCGGTGGTGGCGGTGTCCCAGTCGCCGTTTCGGTGCAGGGGCGAGGGTGAGTGGTGGTGGTAAACTCGTCCAGTAGCAGAGTCGGTGCAGGCCACAGAGGCAATGGGGGTGGTGTAGCCGTGCAGACGAATGGCGTGAAGAAGTAGGACAAGGGCGATGGCGGCAGTGCAGGGTGTGCGTACCGACGGCGGACGTGCGTATGAATGAAGGGCGTGCGTGAAGGAACGGGACGGGGGCGGTGGTGCAGGCGGCGTGCGTGTGGACGGCGGACTTGCAGGCGTGCATGTGGACGGCGGGCGGGTGACGACGGCGGAGGTGGAGGAGTTGGACGAGGACTGAGGGTGAATGAGAAGGGAGGACAAAATTGAATTTGGGGATTTTATTAGGTTTTAGGATTTTAGATTAATTAATTTAGAATTGTAAATAAAATATACAACAACACCTAAATAACAATACTAAAATATATTGTTGTCTTTTTTATAAAACACAACACTTAAACAACAACGGTAAGGATGAACCGTTGTCTTTAAGCATTTTTAGATAGTAATAGACAACGGTTTAGGCTTTAATCAGTCTACCACAACGGTTTCAAGCCTAAACCGTTGTCTTTTCAGTGTTGTCTATCAACATTTTTCTTGTAGTGAATGTCTCTCTTTTCATGATTCTGCGCGTCCTTCTACTGCTTTAGTGAACGTGGTAGGTAGACTCGCAGGCTATTGTCAAAACAACTATCAACCAGTCTGAGGAATGTTCGCTTGTTGATTCCTTGGACGAAAAATCTTTAAGGATTCCACAAACTTTATGTTCTCCTTCCTTAAAGTCTGAGCTTGAAAAGTATGCATCTGACATGTTCTCTTTGTCTCTATCTGAGTCTGAGATTCACACGTTCTAGTGACACTTGCTAGTAAACACCTTGCTTTGATGACGTGTCAGTCAACAAACTTTATAATCTTGTTCCCAAACTGGTTGCCAGTTTATGCACTTTCCAAGTTTCTTGATCTTTCAGTTGGTAGCCAATTTCTTCTAAACTTGCTCGCGATCAACTACATTACAACTTGATAAATTCCTAAATAGGACTTTACATGTTTTGACTAATCTAAGCTATGAAACTTTAAGCTGGTGGTGTTTAACACATCAAAACATACAATAAAGATGAGAATTACATCATAATTCCGAACACACTATATTATTAGTGGAGTATGCTAGCAAAAATTATTTGACATCAATAGAAATTTAAGGGCATATGTTTTTTTGATTCAGTTAAAATTAAATTCCTTTAGTGGTTGTAGACCATAGAAGATTTGGAGGCTATAGAATTCAAGAGTTAAAATGCTATCCGACCTAGAGTAGTGATTTATATATGAGTATAGGTAGATCTAGCCAATCATGAGATTTTTAGCGTACCTTAAATATATATTTATATTTTGAGCATGGGCGACGTTTGAGAATGTGACGAGAGCATACTCTTAGATGAAAAACTAAGCATGTTAACTACTAGAATATGAGACTTTGATCATATGTATAAATATGTATGTATATTTTGAATATGGGGCGACATTTAAGAATGTGGCGAGAGCACACTCTTGGATGAAAAATGCATCTGGCACTGATCAACACAAAATACAAAGACGAGTGTATATGCAATCTGCTCATCTCATGCTTGGATTGACCAGCACTCTAATGATTCATGTACTAGCCAAAGCATTCAATCTCCTCTTTTGTTAAATTGCATCAAAGCTTTACATACTTCTCAAGTAGCAAGAAGCCCATCGAATGGTTGAATGACCTTTACTCCGTCATTCAAGGAGAAAGCAAGTCGCTGCCGAGATGCATCGCCATATTGAAGATACAACGTTGGTGATTCCCAACTGCTTGGAAGACACAGTTGTGTCAACATTCATTAATGGGTTGTATAGAGATACAATATTGTTTTGAGAGCTAACAAAGTATCAATGCTCAACAACGGCAAAATTGCAAGTGCGAGCAGAAATGGAACTAAGGGTAGATGAAACATTGACAACAATGAGAAAGAAAGAACTACTAGTGAAGAAGGTCAAGAGAATTGAGATGAGAGAGCAAAGGGAGCCCCCTTGGCCCCAACCGTACCAACTCAAAAAAATAAAAGATATCTGCAGACCAAGAGAGGGTCCCTTGAGGAGAGACTATGATGTGCCCGCATACCTCCTGAAAGTTCACACAGTCTTCGTCGTAAAGGACACAACCAAGTTAGGGAAAAAGCCACATTGGCCAGGAAAATTGATAGGGGTCCCGACACTTCGAAACAAAAATTAGTATTGGAAATTCCAAAAAGATCATAAGCACCTAACTAAGGATTGTCGAGCTTTTAGAGAGGTGGTGGTATGATTACTGAATGAAGGCCACCTATTGCACATGCTCTCAGAAGGAAGGGGGAGACATTGTATGGAGAAGAACTCATGGAGAAAAGAATTATAGAAAATGACCTGTCGAGCTAGCCACGGGTGTAAATCATCAACTCATCATTGCACCAGGAATTCATAGCACAATAAATACCATTATTGGAGCATCTGATCTCAATAGAATGACTCGATCATCCATGAAACTATTAATAGTGTTCATGATGGATTTGTACACTAAAAGCATTATGATTGGTATAATATGTACAAGGTTTTTGGTTAATATACTGCTAATTATCAATGTTGTATGTTCATATCCAGCTTGAATTAACAAACATGTATCGCAAACAACTTATCCTCTTATCTCGTTGATAGGGAGATCATACAGTGTGTAGTAGATCACGGAAGATCGTATTGGTCGGTTAACCTAACGAGATATAAATAGTATCACAACTGAGATAATCCCAGGATATACTGTCAATATAGGCTACAACATACACAATCATAAGTAGCGTATCTTGGTTGCTTGGTATGCTGGTATGTGCGGTAAGCATTGATAGGACCTAAGTGAAGATCGATTCCTTTATTTGACATTAAAAGAATCTTGATCTTTATGGCTTTATGGAATTCTAAACCTATATGAAGGTACGGAGGTATACACGGACTTGTTCGTCACTTCGAGATACTATGGTGCAGAGTTCTTGTCGAACTTGTACATTTACATATTGGGTGGTAGCAGTTTGTGTATGACTGTCTGTGATTGTAACTAGATTACCATATCCAATATAGGATGTTGACATTCCCTAAGCATCTCAAAAGTTTCATTATGCTAAAGTGTTGCAGGCTGATTAAGTTTAAGCATAAGTGAAAAAGGTTGAGTGGATTGACTTGGGAATAAAAGATATTAATTAATTTTGCAGCTCGTCAAAGCTAAAATTAATTAATGAATGTCTCTAACCTTAAATGTGGGAGTTTTCCGAGCCTATGCAACCCGTTCCTCATAACGTGGTAGCAAATAGGTAGGACGGTATTGATTCTCTAGTAGCATGAATCAATCTTAATTAATAAATTGTATTCTGGATTGAATATGAGAATTAATTAATTGATAGACCTCATTTGCTATTGGAATTCTGGCCCTTGGTCTGGCCCATGAAAGCTCAACCCCATCTGAGATCAAATTTCTTATATAAATAACCCTCAAGTTCTTAGATCTTAACACAACACAAGATCATAAATTGTTAAGCAGCAAACCAGTATTTGCAAACTGTGGGAGGTGATATAGATCTAAGAAGGAGGAGAAAATTCTACTTCTCGATAGGCACGAAATTCGAAGGGAATCTTCACATGTTTTTGGATTGGAGCTGGGATACAGATTATAAGATAAGATCTGGAGAATCTTTTTCTTCTTCTCTCTCCTATTTTTTTTTTTTTTGAAATTAATTTTTTAATTTCAGTAGATTTAATTCCTTCATCTTGTAGGATTAAATATTATTGCGCAAGAAAGAGGATTGTGTTGGGATTGTATACAGAAAGCAAAAATGATTAAGTGTTTGTATACTGGCCTTCATTTATGTGTTACATCA
>JAPKLW010008348.1:0-13526 GCA_026898455.1 Plectranthus barbatus | reverse complement strand
GAGTCCAAGCTCTCAATTTGGTTTAGGTCGCCAGTCTGATCATCATGTGGTATCAGTCGTAACTGATGAGTTTGCCAGCAGGACGTGCTACCAGCAAGTGGTTGATTTCTCAAGTGGTCTCAGTTGATAACTGATGATGTATATCTACAAGGTGGTATCAGCTGCTAACTGAAATGGCTCTTCAATAAGTGGTATCAGTTGCTAACTGATGAGTTTGCCAGCAGAATGTATTATAAGCATGTGGTATCAGTTGCCAACTGATGAAGAGGCCAACCAGTTAGGGGGAAGTATGCGACTGGCATATGCTGGTGATGCCCAGCCAAGCCAGCTGTCGCAGAAATGGCGGGATCGTTCGAATCCGATAGCGTATGCGGATCTCCGAATTTAATGCGGCATTTAATGCCACATTTAATGTGCACAGTGGCTGCGCAGTCCGACTTTTGGTTTCCACCAATCACTGAGCGCCACGTCAGCTACACGGCGCGCCCCACGTCAGCACGACCGCGCACGTCGCACAGGGAAACGGGCCTGCTGATGACCGTCGATTCCCGCTTGCTGAGCGTTGATCCTGGTCGTCTGATCTTGCATGGACTCGAGTATAAATACTCGAGACTCTTCCTCGGAAAAACCTTTACGATCTTTCAAGTTTTTTCCAGCCCTAATCTATCTCATTCTCTCTCGAAATTCTTAAGTTTCCTGAGATTATGGCTTCATCTTCACGCCCCCCAACTGATAATCCCCCGGAAGACAACCCACCTTCCACATCTTCATCGTCTGGTGAGCCCAGACTACCAGTTGCCGAGCAGCACATGCCGACGTACACCGGCATTGTGAAGGTTGAGGATATTGACTATACTTATCCGTTCGCTCGACTGGTTCAGCTGTACAAGCCGGCGACCAGGGCTCAGCTCTCGAACGCGCAAATGAGGGCGGCGCAAGTTCAGAAAGAAAAGATTCTGAACGAGAAACTGGCCAGAAAGAACTATGGGGAGGAGCTGATCGAGATGATCGATCATGAAGGCCTCAGACAGTATCTGACGGCGGCGCCCCAGACTTTCCATCCGCACCTGGTGGCGGAGTTCTACGCACGGGCGGTGATCGCCGACGGCAGACGGTCCTTCACCACTTCGGTGTTTGGACACCTGATCACCGTCTCCCCCGAATACCTCGCCGAGATGTTCGGGCTAAGGAACGAAGGCGAGGATGTGGCTACCTACCTTCAGAACAACACCGTCGAGTTCCAGAAGCGCTGGACACAGTGGAAGAAGGCGGAGGTGACCACCTTCCGGACTGGAATGAGAAAGTCCGAGATGGACGAGTTTTGGCAGATGGTGTGCGACATAGTCGTACGAATGCTGCAGTGCGAAGTGGGGTCGTACGCAGAGCTGAGCATCCGGAAGTTCTCCGTGATGAGTGCCCTTGCTGATGGGATTCAAGGGAACTGGGCCGATTTCCTTTACGGCCGGCTCCTGGAAAACATCGACAGAAACATCGACGTTCCGACTAAAGGGAGTTTTGCTCACGCCGTATCTTTCGGGCTGAGAGTAAGCCGCCTACTGGAGATGGAGTTGGGTGATGGGGTGGACCAGGGTGAACAATTGGTCAGTTCGGACTTCATCCCTCCGACCAAGGAGCAAGCCAAACTCCCCCGCCCAGACTACAAGAAGCCCAGGAGGCTGAAGGGGAAGACCTCAGTGAACTCTTCTGAGGGTGTTTCTGAGGATGATGAGGTGGATGAGGGCGAGCAACTGCCAGTTATGGCTCACCCGCTGACTGAAGAAGAAAGGGTTACGCTCAAGCGCCAGCGAGAGACTGAGCATCTCTTCGCCCAGCTGGGAGATGCAGTGGAAGCAGCCACTGGCATCCATCCCCGGGACATCCGCATCGTCCCTACTGACGAGCCATCCCAGAAGAAGCCCAAAAGACCCAAGAAGCATCAGCATCAGCAGCCACATCAGGCACTGGTTCTTGGTCCCGCTCCAAGGAACATATTGGGACAGACCCAGGAGGAGCAGCTGGAGATTATGACCCGGAAGAGGAAGAGGGTCCAAACCAGAGCTCAGCTGGTGATGGAGCAGGCTAAGAAGGAGAGAAGTGCCTCCATTGTCAGGAGGAAGCAAGCCAAGGCAAGGCTGAAGGCGTTGGCAGCCCAGCGAAAATTAGAGGCTGAGCTGGCAGCCCGCGATGAAGCCTATGCCAAGGTGCAGGCTGAGCATGAAGCCAGGCGCCAGGAGGAGCTGGCTGAACAGCTGAGGCTGGCAAATAAGGGCAAAGGAAAGGCTGATGAAAGTCCAAGTGCCAGCCCACCAGCTTCCCCACCACCAGGCGAACTTTTACCAGAAGATACATATCAGCGCCTGCTGGTGATGGGAGTCGACGAGGACATCATGTCCATAGTCGAGCACTACCAGCCGGATGAGGAAGAGGCTGGGAGCCCGCTGGCTGCGCAAGGGGATGCCAGCGGTGCTGATGCAAAGGATGAGGATCCGCTGGCTGCGCAAGGGGATGCCAGCGGAAGCGGAGTTGCCGAAGAAGGCCCACTGGCAGTGCAAGGGGTTGCCAGCGGAAGAGTTGATGAGCGGGCGACCACCCCGGAAAAACTAGCGGAGGAGAAGGCGAGCTTCTCGGATGTCAGTTCTGAATCCGAGGAGGCAGAGGAGGATGCAGAGGAGATGGCTGAAGAGCCAGAGCAGGAGCCAGCTGAGGAGGTGGTTTCTCACTCCATGGTGCAGAGGATGAGGCCAAGGGACTTGTTCCCAGATTTTGAAGACAAGGCCCAAGTTTCTGCCAGTCGCCCCCGATCTACAGATGCTTCGACATCAACTTCTGGGCGACCAGCAGCATCCTCAACACCACCAGCTAAGCGTGCGCGCTCAGCCAGGCGACAGTACATGCTCTGCATCCACGAGCATCAACTGATTGATGAGGACGACTTCCAGTCGCTCATCACAGGGGTACATCGGTGGGAGCACCGCGGGGAAATTGCATTTAAAAATTCAAGAGTGCCAGAGCCATCTGCATTCAACCTAATCCCGACCAGCGGTCTCCCCCACCAGTCTTTTTACGCCTCCAGAATCACTGACTGGTGTCTGCCCCTGCAGCCAGTTGAATATTTCAACTCCACTCTCTACGAGTATGCTGAAAACATCACAGCTGAGGTCGAGAATGCCGTCAATGACGAGATGATGGCCAGCTATCGTAGACTCTGGAGAGTGGACCCGGAGCTGTTTCAAGAGTTCCGGAGATGGAAGATTTTTGACAGATGCCAGCGCCTGCTGACGGTGGAGAAGCGGGCAGTGCTTTATGCCAGGCTGGGTCTAGGATACTGGAGAGCAGAGGAGGAGTGGGCCAATGCCTTCATGGGCACGGATCCTGATTGCCCCCAGCAGCTGTCTTCAAGGAGGATCGAGCGTCGCTTGTTGAAGATTGCTCAGTTTAGGCAGCTGACTGGAAGCTCCGGCCTCCCACCACCGAAGAAGCACAAGTTACCCTTCCTCCAGTTCCGACAAACCAGCCGGGGGTATCAGCTGACGTACGCGCTCAGCCGTCTCACAGTGCTGGTTACCCTCCCGAGGATCCCTCCCTACCATGCTATTCTATTCGACATGGCTGCCTGCGCTCTGATGGTAGACCATATTGTGGAGGAGGATCCCTCGCGTGGCCTGTGGCTGATCCCTGCCATCGCTGCTGTTCCAATTGTTGTGGAGCTGGAGCACATCGACTGGCAGGTGGTGGAAGAAGTTTCTGAACAAGTCCCGCCAGCATCAGCTGCGATGCTGGTGGAGGAGTCAGCCGCAGAAGAGGAGTCAGCAGCAGCAGCAGCATCAGCAGTCCCAGCAGATGCACCAGCAGCCGCTGCAGTCCCAGCAGAAGCATCAGCCGCTGCAGAGCAAGTTGTGGATGGGGCATCTGGCGCTGATATAGTGATGGCTGAAGCCTCATCTGTTGAGCCCCCCACTTCGATGGCCCTGTCAGCAGAGCCTCTTTCCGAGGTCCATCCGCCTGCGCAACTGGTTGCTCTCATTGATGCCAGGATGGACCAGCGATTTTCTTCCTACCGAGCAGAGATGGCGCAACAAATGGAGGCTTTCACCTCTGGGGTGAACTCCTTTTTGGCGCGGATCCAAGAGGGGGAAAGGACGCGAGCAGTCGCTGATGAGGAGAGGGCTCGGCTTGCTGCGGAAGAACGCCGGATTGCTGCTGAGGAGCGTTTGAAGAGGGAACAAGATATGGCGGCTCTTACAGAGATCTTGAGGAATTTAGCTAATCGCAATCAATCACCTGGATCCTCATCTCGGCCATAGGTCTTGTACTCTTCATTTTTTTTGTGTAAGTAATTTTTGTATCAGTTAGACTAGTCAGTTTTTAATCCTGTACTTGTAATTGTAACATCATTAATGGATTGATTACTGACGGGTTGACGACAATTTCTCATTGTCCAACTAATGTCAACTTTTTACTTACCAGCTGAACTTACACATTCAGTGTAATCAGCACCAGCACTCAATTTGGTACTTTGTTGATTCTAACCTGGCTCAGATTTTACTTCATAAATTAATCGAGCAATATCTCTCCCAGTTTGAGGGGGAAGATCTTTAGGTTAGAGCTGATGTGAGGAAGTAGTTTCATGGGTTTAGATCTGATAGGTTTATTTGTAAAAAACCCAGAAATGCTTTGTAATTTTCCTCATCAGCTGAGTGCTCGCTGGTTAGGCTTTGATCGCACCAAAAAGGGGGAAATTGTTGGGAAATTTGGCTAAGTTTCCTTTCCCCAGTAGCTACTTGCTTAGATTCTAGTTTGGTGTTTTGGTGGATCAAATCCTAAGTCCAACCAGCGTCAGTTTGTCTCTAGAATAGCTCTAGTCTCAAATGTAAAGTCCTGTATAGGTATTTTGAGTTGTAAGTCGCAGCTGATCAAGACTCATGCTGGCTACTGTTCACCAGCATGAGATGTGCTTACCAGTTGAGAGAAGTCTCACCAGCAAGCGGCTGACGAAGACTCATGCTGACACTGTTCATCAGCATAGAGTTGAGCTATCGACTGGCTACTGTTCACCAGTGGGAAGATTTCATCAGCAGGAGGCTGACAGATCTACCAGCAGAATATGTGTTCTGGCTGACACTATTCACCAGCGGTGAAGCCACCAGTCACGGGAGATTCCAAGAGATAACATCAGACGAATTGGTAGACCTTGATTGTGCTAAGGAAAGTCACCAGCAGAGACTGCCAGCACAAAGATCACCAGTATGATCTACCAGTCGGAGGTTATCAGCAGAATTGAAGATTCGCTCTGCCGAAGACTTAGAGACAAAAAGAAGATTCGTCTGAGGAAGTAACTGACAGTGTATAACTTTAAGGAGGATGCCTTAAAGTCTATCAGTTCAAGACTACCAGTTCCGATTCCTCGTACTGACGAATAGTGCCGTTCTGACTCAAAGAGATCTGTGTCAGATAAAGCGGTCAAAGATATGGCGCTTTCCGGAAATTCCTACCTGCCGCCTGCAGAAGGACATGCGAGGACAGAGACCATTCCGGATGTGTGCAACGGCTAGTATTTGAATCTGAATCTCACGTCTATAAATACGTGAGATCCAACAGCATTCAATACTCTTAGCTACTCTTGCCCACTCTTCTCCGAACGCTCAACTACCGAAAGTCATAAACTTTATTGCAAGCAAGCAAATCGTTCGAGGCTTTTCTTAAAGCTTATCCGTGTGTTGATTTATTCAAACACGAGACTCCAAGTTTCTAGCTTGTGAGTTATTGATCTCATTTGGTGTTCTTTCTCATTCCGAGGAAGAACATAGCAGCTCTTGAGCCAGCCAGCTCCAGAGTAATTACGGGCAGTTTTGCCGCCAGCAAGAGTCAAGTTCTTGGGAGAACTAAACACCCACGTCGTCAGTGGTACCGGTGGAGGTTAAAGTGACGTGCTCGCACTCCATCCAGCTGACAAGAGTTGAAGAAGGTCAAGACCCGGGAGCGGTTGATCCAGTGGACTGGTAGACAAGGCATCTACCAGCTGGAAATAGATCGTAGGAAATCTTGTACCGGATTACTCTCTTTAGTGAATTTCCAGTGCTTCGACTGGAGAGTGGACGTAGATCAGTTGATCGAACCACTATAAAATATCCTTGTTATTTACTACTTTCAGCATTTACTTACTGATTTAAAACCCAGCACCCAAGTGCTGGAGTATAACTGAAACCAGTTTATAACTGTGCAAACTCGACTCTAAAAGTTTCTAAGTCCTGAGTCATCAGCTGACCAGCCAGTTGCCAGTCAGCTGAATACTCAGTTGCCAGTTGACTTACCAGCTGACAAGGTCCCAGTCAGCTGTGTAACCAGCAGAGTGCAAGAAACGAACTTACGTATTTTCCGCTGCCAAAGTATACCCTGATATCCGGGACCAACAGTTTCTTCCTGGGTAACAACTCATTTGTTCCATTCATCATTCGAATATGGAAACACATCCTCAAAGAATTTTACGTCACGAGAGACGTGCAAGCGTCCAGACTGTCGATCATAAACCTTGTACCCTTTCTGTCCTTGTGGATATCCAATGAACACGGATCCTCTCCCCCTTTAGACAAATTTTTCCCGGCTTTTGCTCGTGTCCTTTGCATATACTAAGCAACCAAATACCCGCAAGTGTTCTATCTTCGATTTCTTCCCAAATATTACTTTGAATGGTGTCTTTCCATTAAAGATCTTAGTCGGCAGCCTGTTTCATATACAGCCGTGAGTATGCATTCTCCCCAGAATTTTACGGGAAGGCTCGACTGAAAATGCAGTGCTCTGGCTATCTCCAAGATGTGCTTATGTTTTCTCTCTACTACTCCATTCTGCTGAGATGTGTGGACACAAGAAGTCTCAAGTAGGATGCCATTGTCCTCGTTATATTTCATCATGTCATTGGATTGGAACTCTCCTCCATTGTCCGCTCTCACACGCTTTACGGATCTCCCGAACTGATTCTTGATCATGTTGCAATGTAGTTGAAGATACCTACTTGCATCGAATTTGAATTTCAACAAATAGACCCATACTCCTCTACTAAAATCATGTACAATAGTAAGAAAATAATATGCTCCTGTTAAAGAAGGGGTTTTGTAGCCTCCCCAAATATCACAATGAATCAAGTCAAAACATCTAGTGGTTCCAATACAACTAGTAGGGAAAGGAGAGCAAGTTTGTTTCGCTCTTATGCAAGGTTCACAAAAATTGCTACAGATTTCTCCAACATCTTCGATCTTGATCTTGGAGGGGTGGCCTAACCTCCTGTGCCATAAGTCGTTATCAACCATGCCGGCGAATATGTGTGGATTGCTGCGTACAGGTTGCAGGAGGTTAAGGCCGTTACACTGCTTACCCGCTCCAATCACCCTCTTCGAGACTAAGTCCTGCATTATACAATCGTTGGCGGAGAAGGTTAAAGTACAGTTGAGTTCTTTGGTAAGGCGACTGACTGATAACAAGTTGCACTTGAAACTGGGAACGTGTAGAACATGCTCGATCGACAACCCACTATGCAGTTTCAACATTCCAATGCCAGCCACAGACACTTTGTCTCCATTTGGTATCTTTACGGGGACATCGGCTCCAGTGTTGCTGATTGCATTGAGCTTGTTTCCTTGATGTGTAATATGTTCCGTAGCTCCTAAATCAATGATCCAAAAAGTGTTAGGGTTAGGCACTTTACCTGCCATATTGGCTGAAGTTGTC
Source organism: Plectranthus barbatus (assembly GCA_026898455.1). Classification (NCBI taxonomy): domain Eukaryota; kingdom Viridiplantae; phylum Streptophyta; class Magnoliopsida; order Lamiales; family Lamiaceae; genus Plectranthus; species Plectranthus barbatus. Next base: position 5,804 of record JAPKLW010008348.1, on the reverse strand, counting down.
GAAGTTGTGGCCGGGCTATTGTTCAGCAACTCCTTGAGTTGGTTCAGTTGTTTGGCTGTGAAGGCGAATTGTAGGGCTGGGTCGAAAGTGGAACCAGCGTCGACGTGAGCCGCCTTGTGGGGCTGCCTTTTGCTGAACCTTCCTCCCTCTTTCTTCGAATGTTTCCCTCCTTTTCTTCCTTCCGGATAACCTACTATTTCATAGCAGTTGTCAATTGTGTGCCAGAGTTTGCCACAATTACCGCATTGTGGAGGAGGTTTCGTTATGTCCCTTATATTTTCACATTGTTCAGAGCTTCCTTGTCGATGTACCTGGAACGATGCACCGTCGGTGGTGGGTTGTCTCGAACTTGTGATCAGCCGTTGACGTTCATCTTCAACAACATGATGATAGACAATTCCAAGGCTTGGCAGCAGGGTCATACTCAATACTTGGCTTCGGATTGTGTTGAACGCGACATCGAGCCCCATTAGAAATTTGTAGACTCTCTCCTTTTCTACTTTCTCTGCAAAAAGTTTAGCCATGTCGCAAACACACTTTCTTCACGTGCACTTTGGCATTACGGACACAGCATCGATTTCATCCCAAATACCTTTCAGTTTTGTATAATATGCAGATACAGATAACTTATCTTGCCGTGTGAGGGTGATATTTCTCTTCAATTCGTAAGCCTTTGGAGCGTTTTCTTTCCCAAAACTCTCGGCTAGGTCTCTCCATATTTCATGCGCTATTTTGGCATGCTTTACGCTATTCCTGATTTCCTTTTCCATTGCTACTACGAGCCATCCTTTTACCATGGTGTTACATCGCTTCCAAAGGGGCAGATCTGTCGAGTCTTTGTCAAGGGGGTTGAGCGTGCCGTCGACGAACCCTAATTGGTTCTTCGCAAGGAGGCAGTTGCTCATCTCTTCACACCAATCTCCATAGTTTTCATCGTTGAGGAGATCGGTAACATAGACATGGCTCGAATTGTCAGATGGACCGATGTAATACGGAGACATTAAGTCGTTCACCAGACCATCCTTCTTCGTCAGACTGGATGCGAGAAAGAAAAAAAACACGAACTGTGTCGGAAGGACAAAGGACGAAGAAGAAAAAATGCGGAAGATTAGCCGCTGGATCTCGGCTCTGGTACCATGTAAAAAATGAGAGAGCTGGAGAAATTCTTCATATATCGTGAGGATATGGAATGAATATATGAAATTTTCAATCTCAATAAAAGATCCCCATTTTACTCTACAAAATTGGCTTGTAAGGAGATGAGAGCTTCACCATTATATATGGTATATTTCCAGGTTCGGCTGATGTGGAATAATTCAATACATAGCAAGGTGAATATACAACATAAAATAATGTATTAAACCCATTATCTCTCCCAATGTTCACTGAATAAATATATATCATTACAAAATCAATTGAATGGAAATTTGTGGTGAAATGGATTAATTTAAAAAAATGCTATTTACTTTTGATTCGTTGTGCCAGGCCGACTCGGCCCAGCTCATTCCAGAGTCTCCAGAGCCAAACCCACCTGAGTTCCTTTTTATTATTTAAAATCTAAAAATTCTAGAAGTTGAAAATAAGCTATAATATTTTTTAAAAAAACTTAATAGTTAAGGTTTGCAGGGTTTATTTTTAATATTTGGGGTTTAGTTTTAAAATCTAGGGTTTCGTGTTGAGTTTATTTTCATTTTCATTTATAAAAAGAAGTTAAATTTTAAATCAAACTCCCTCAAGAAAAATAAATAAAATAATTTAAATCAAAATCGAGCATTCGTGTGCTGAGTTGGGTTGGGTCGGAATCCGACCCGCTGCAGGAGTTAAAGCTGCTAGAAATCTAATCTTGTTTTAAATGATGATTCTGAATGAGCGAATATTTGAGTTTAGGGATATATAAGCTACGAGCTTTTTAATAGTGAAATGGGATAAAGGTAACTCATTTGAAAATCTATAGTTCGAAGGTATTTATGCGTAAAATATTTATTATTGGGATGTCTTAGAAGAAATGGGGCCGGATAAGTTAGAAGCTCAAAATGGTCAGTCCATTTTAAGTTTGTTTTCCATATTTTTTATTATTTAATTTGCTTTTGGAAGAAATACAGTGAATTATTAAAAATATGCATATATTTTAAATATATATATATATATAAGGAAACATATGCAAAATAAAAAATTAGAAACAAAAATGCAGGCCCAGTATTCAGAATCCAAATCTAAACAAATCGTTCAGGTATTCAGTTATGTCTATCTGTTTGTGGGCTAAAGAATCCTCTCTCTCTCTGCACACTCGTATTGGACCATTCACTGCACCAGTACTTGCACAGTAATACAATATATAAATACACAAGATGTCCCTTCAAAAAAGATGTCCCTTCGTTCGGGGTGCAGTGGTTAAAACACTTAGTCTGTGACTGAGAGGTTACATGTTCGAGTTCTCAGGAGTACATCTTGGTGTGTGAGTTTAGGATTAACGTAGACTTATTAAAAAAAATACACAAGATTACTCACAACTCAAAGAGCAAGTAGTTCTGCATTATGAATTGGAGTTTTAATGAAATATTTAAGTAATAAATATACAAAATTTGTCCCAGCTCGAGGCGTAAGTTGGGTGGAGTGAAATTTAAACTATTATGTTTTATTTAAAAAATAATAATAAAAGAAAATGCTAATACAAATGCACAACAATATTTTTATCTAGAATAAATAATATTTTTCAAAATGATATTTAACATATTTAAAAATAATCTCTCCATCCCAATTTAATTGTCTTACTTTCTTTTCCTATTTGTTACCATTTCTAAAATGGTAATTTTTGCATACTTAATAGTAAAATATTAATTTCGTTCAACTATTCTACATTCACAGTTTTTAATTATTGTGTCCAATCAATCGGGACAATTAAGCCAGGATCGTGGGAGTATTATTGATAGTTTGAACAAATGTTAGATAATTATAATTCATGTGTAAAGCAAAAGTGATCGAAAGGTCAATGATCAGATTAATTCCTAATTCATCCACAATAGATAATTTTTAGTTAACTTTTTTCATATACTTCCTTAATTCGTCCCAGCTTAATTTTCTTATTTTCCTTTTTCGTCTACCCAGCTTAATTTTCTTATTTTCTTTTTTCGTCTGTCCCAGCTCAATTGTTGAGTGTGAACTAAAAAAGATTTTTCACACTCAACAGTAAGATATTAATTTCATTTAATTTATTCAACACTCACACTCATTGATTATTGTGTCCGGTCAACTCAGGACAATTAAGCCGGGGCGGAGGGAGTATATAATATAATAGGCAAAAACTTGTATTAGGCAGGCCTAAACGGTTTAGGCGGGTTTTACCCTACCCAAATGGGTTGACCCATCCCAAATAGGGTTTATTATTCCAATTAGGGTATATTATATGGGTTTGAGTTTGGGTTAATGGATAAAACCCGCCTAAATCTTTTAAGCTTGCCTAACCCAAGACATTCCCAATATAATATGATGATTTTGCATATCTCAAAGAGAATTGACTAAACAATATTTTTCTGGGAAAAAAAATCAGAATCTTTAAAAGAGTTTTTAATAACGTTTCTCGAGCCATTTGACATCCTCTTTGTATCAACATAGGGCAGCCTGAAACTCGTTGCTTCAGAAAGAATCTTGATTGCTGCGCACCAAAAAATCATGAATTTGAAATTTTCCGAAGGAAAAAAAAAAAAAAAAAAGAAGTGCTTATCTAGCTAGGATATATGTTGAGAACTTGAGATACATTATTTATATAGGAGAGGGTGTCTCCAACGTAATTTGAACTAATTAGTTATAGAAAAAACACTTAATCAAATCATTTGTGACTCAAGATTGGGAATAAAATAACACTTTATTCGAGACGTCACCCAATACAATTAACATGATATATATATATATATATATATATATATGCGTACACGGGGGCGGAGGTAGACTTCAAATTCCGGGGCTCGACCATATCACGATTGGATCTAATCTTATAATATTTTTGAAATATAACTAAAAAAGAAAATCCGGCCGCCGGGGATCAGCAGCCCCCAGCCCAAGGCTGCCTTCGCCCCTGTGCGTACAGTACGATGCAGGAGTAAGGGAATGGACGCAGATTTTAGAGATTGGGTTGCATGCAGTATCCCTTCTCTTGTTTGGTACGTAACAAACAATTAAATTCAGAAGATTCATCACAATTCCTCTCAATGAATGTGTCCTTTTCAATTAGATAGGAGCAAATATTAGGAAAGCACCCTTCCATCTTTAGGAAATCCGACAAAAATTAAATGGACCAAGATTTGCATATTTTTTCTATCTCATCCCCTTCATTTTGTCCTAACCATGAGAAGGTCGATTTTCAAAACCTCTCGTTTTGAACGTACTAAATCAATAATTACATTCATTTTCATCACAGTCATTCATGCACTATCCACTTTCATACGTCAAGATTGATCAAACCTTAGTGATAGTACCTAGACTTGTTTTAAGAAATTTGTAATAAATAACATACTTTGAATATGAACTAATGGTATTTTGTAATATAGTTGTTCATCATCTTCTACATATATATATCTTCCAATTCTTGCATATCTAGATTTGGACCACAATTATGTTACCCTAAATATGTTAGTTCACGAGGGGCTTACCTTTTCCCCTTTGTCCCCCCTAACTCCAAAAAGTTATTTGTTTTTATTGAAATTAGGTTCTAAATTAAATATATAAATACATTGTCGATATGCAAACATATATATTAATATAATCATGATGATATATAGTTAAATATATTTGTTTGTTTGTGTATTCATCTTGTAACTAAAATACCTAATTATATCCTATATCAAATATTAAATGGGACCAAAGTACCTACTATAGGGAGTTCTCACACGATTAGGTATTAAAGTATGAATTTGTCGACACAATCACTTTAATAATTACTCCTATTATTTGAATTTATTATTTAGAATACATGATTTCATTAAATAATGGTTTGAATTTTTTAAAAAATATTAACTTGAAAAAATTAAAAATTATCTAAAATATCATTTCAGAAAAGAAAAAAAAAATAGTGTCACAACTGATGAGTGAGGACATGACAAGAAATTGATAGTGTTAAATGAATCACAATAGAATTTCATAAATTCTTAAAAGTTGAGAATAGATAATGTATAATTGTGTACCAACTACCATTAGTCAATATGTATATGTATGTTTTGTTGCTCCATCGTTGTAAGAAATATACCTTCAATCCAAAATATATAGACAGATAATAGAAACTGAAAACGTATAAATTAAAGATAGTCATGAAAGTTTGCGATTCGATACTTTGAATAGAACAGTGGTCCAAAAATTAAACTCTTTTATGTGGACACACAAATCACAAATGGTAATTCAAAAACAAATTAAGAGCAAAGACATGATGATGATAATCCTCTCAAAAAAAAAAAAAAGGTCTATGATGATATTGGTGGTACCTAATTGGCTTTAGTAGTAGAGTAGGCTTTATTTCACATTAAGAATGTAGGTTGTGCATGGACATTTATTATCAATGGAGGGTTTAGGTACAACCGTACAACCCGACAAGGCAGTTTCAAGCACTTAATATCAAGAAAAGGATGCTATGTGTAAATTCACTGTATGCTATTAAATATGAAAAAAATAGTATATTGGTAAAAGTATTCTATTTATTATCAAAGTTTGAGCTTTCATTCATATATAGGATGCATTGTTTAAATTAGTGTAAAAACAATTTTTTTTTTTAAAAAATGAGTTAGTGCCTGTGGTCTCTTGTTTGGAGTATGGTAGTG
>JAPKLW010008347.1:0-10421 GCA_026898455.1 Plectranthus barbatus | reverse complement strand
AACACTCGGGTTGCTGCATATAGATGTCTCTACCTTCTTCAAGGTAACCGTTTAGAAAAGCGATTTTGACATCCATCTGCCAGATCTCGAGGTCCATATGCGTAGCTATGGCAAGGAGTATTCGGATGGACTTGAGCATGGCCACGGGTGAAAAGGTTTCATCATAGTCAATGCCCTCTTTCTGACTATAACCCTTTGCCACCAGCCTGGCTTTAAAAGTTGTGATCTTTCCATCCGCCCCTTTCTTTTTTTGTATACCCATTTGCACCCTATGGCTCTGAAGCCATCCAGCAAATCAGTTTTCTGGTATACATCCATAGCAGTTATGGATTCAATTTCAGAATCCATGGCGACACGCCATTTGGCAACATCCTTGTCCTGCAGTGCCTCTTCGTAAGTCAGTGGGTCAGAGTCCTCATGTCCGTCTTTCGGGCTCAAGTCCGAAGACTCACCCACGAACATGTAATTTTCCGGCTGGAAAATAACTCTCCCACTACGACAAGGCATCGGTGCCGTGTTAGTAGTAGGTGCAGTGACTTGTGGTCCTGCACCTTGCACTGAAGAACGTGTCTGTGGTGTTGTGCCTCTCACAGGTGCACCCACATCTACACGTTCCCCTTCCCTTGGAATTACATTCTCGTTCTCAATTTCTTGAAGAACGATATCACTCCTTGACCTGTGATTACTCACATACTCGTCCTCCAAGAATCTAGCGTTGGTGCTAACAACGACCCTTTGACTCTTAGGACAGTAAAAGTAACCACCTTTCGTTTGCCTGGGATACCCTATGAACAGCATTACTTTTGACCTGCTTTCTAACTTATCGGGTTCCTTCGACAGTACGTGTGCCGGACAGCCCCATACTCTAAACTTGCACAAACTAGGTTTGCGACCAAGGAAGAGCTCAGAAGGTGTCTTAGGAACTGATTTAGAAGGCACTAGGGGCGGCAATCTCTGACCCGACACGACAACCCGACACAAACCTAACACGAAAAAAGGTGGGTTGGGTCAACCAATTTAATTTTCGGGTCAGTTTTGGGTCGAACCCGCCAACCCATTTAATTTTCGTGTCGGGTTCGGGTCAGTTTTGGGTTGACCCGCGAACCCATTTAAAACCCACCAATAAAATTTAATAAATAAAAAATATTACTAAACCCTAATCCCTAAAATCAAATGTAATCAGATATTCATCCCATTCCCAATCTTCTCGTCGACGGCTTCTCATCTCTCTCACCACCAGCTACAAGTTGCCACCGGCGACTTCACCTGCCACCGCGGCGTCCTTCTTGTCGGCGGCATCCTCATCGCCCGTCCCCCTCTCTCGCTCACGCCGCTGCAGCGCTGTTGCGGTTCGCCCTTCACTCTCCTCTCGCTCGCCTTCGCAAACAACAGACACACCGGTGCTGCTGCTGCTCGGCCTTCCTCTCGCTCACGCACACTTGCCGCAGTGGCAGCACGCCTCTCGCCGGCGCCGTCACAGCTCTGCTCGCGGCTTGCCCTCCCCTCTCCTCTCTCTCGCTCGAAGACAAGTCAAAAGAGACGCCGGCCGCACCACGTCTCTCGCCGGCGCTACTGTTGCTCGCCCTTCCTCCCTCTGGCCGCTGCTGCTCGCCTTTCCACGCCTCTCGCTGGTGCCAATTTTTTTTATTTTTTTTTTTCAAAATATTAAACAGGTCATTTCGGGTCATCTTCGGGTCGACACGAAAATAATCACGTCGGGTTCGGGTTGAGAGTTTCGACCCGCAAAAATATACGCGTCAGGTTCGGGTTGGCGTGTCGCATGTTATTATCAGGTCGCAACCCGACCCGCCATCCCGAACCCGACCCATTTGCCACCCCTAGAAGGCACCACATTAAGCACGTAAGTTGTTGTTTCCAATGCATAGCCCCAAAACGAAATTGGTAAGTTTGCATAACTCATCATTGATCTTACCATCTCTAGAAGAGTCCTATTTCTTCTTTCAGCTACACCGTTTTGCTGGGGAGTACCCGGTGCAGTCCACTGGGATGTAATCCCATTTTCTGACAAATATTGCAGGAACTCGTTACCGAGGTATTCGCCACCGCGGTCAGATCGCAGCGACTTGATAGTTTTCCCGACCTTCTTTTCTACTTCAACCTTGAATTCTTTGAATTTCTCAAAGCATTCAGACTTGTAGCGAAGCAGGTAAACGTATCCGTACCTTGAGTAATCGTCAATGAAAGTGACGAAGTACTCGTACCCTCCACGAGCCTGCATGGACATCGGTCCACATAGGTCAGAACGGATCGATTCCAACACTTCCTCTGCTCGAGACTGACTAGCCTTGAAGGGCCTAGTTGACATCTTGCCCTTGATGCAGTATTCACAGACTTGATAAGGTACAGCCCGGACTAAGTCCAATGTATCGTCATCTGCAAGTCTCTGAATCCGCTTCAAGCTGATGTGACCCAGTCTCAAGTGCCAGATGTAGGGTTTTATCCGTGAACCGAATCACCAAAACCAATTTGAACCGGATCGATTTATGGTTATTGCACATAATTAAAATTCACAAAACCCTGGCATGCTCCTATGAATTTAATACATAGATTTGTGGATTTAGGGTTTACCGTAACTCCGTCGAGTCTGAATCGATCTTCCGCGTTTGAATTTTCAACATCAATTCGACCACGCGATTCGATTTAATCTGCGGAAGCAGAAATTAGTAATCTAATTTCTTAGAAAAAATCAAAAACAAAGAGAGAAGAAAAGAGAAATCTGTTCTCCAGATTAGATTTTCAGGGCTGTGTCCCAATGCTGCTCAGATCTGCTACTTGTGAGGATTCCACAGATCTGTGTCGTAGGCCAGAGCAGAAAAATCATTTTTCTCCCCTCTACAGGCGCCGCCCACTCTTTCTCTGCATCCAGGGTTTCACTGATTTGAATGTGTTCAATAGTGGATAGGGTTTCCAGAGAGAATGGTCTATTTATAGACCCAGGGTTTTATCCCTAATGAGCTACTGGGCCCTTTTTCAGCATGTTTAATTGGGCCAGTCCTGGGACCTAATGCAAATAATAAAGTGGGTCTATAATTAATTAATTCTCATGTCCACAACCCACGACACAATTAATTAATTAATACTAATTCTTTTTCGCCACAGAATTAATACTGACCTACCCTTTTATTACAACGTTATGAGAACGGGCTGCATTAATTGAGAATCCTCATATTTAAGGTTACCAGACATTCATTAATTAATCGGAACCTCTGACAAGCTCTAACTACAATTAATTAATATCTTATTATTCCTGAGTAGTACCACTCAAACCTTATCACTCGTGTCTGAACTTAATTAGCCTGCAGGACTTTGGCACGATGAATGTTATTGAGCTCCTCAGGGAATGTCCCCATCCTATTACTCAGATATGGATACCTAAGTCCAGTCTCAGGCGGTACTACACGAACTGTTGTTACCCAAGATGCGGATATACGAGCACGTTACTTAGGCTCTCCACCATGGTAAGTCAAAGCAACAGTCAACCCGTGCAAACCCCTGAACCTTCGTTAGGGTTTGGACTCAATCAATATAACGAGATCTTGTATTCGCTGATGTCAGACAGACGAATACATCTCACTGCGGTCCATCAATACGCCACCTTTGCGTACCAGCATGTCAAGTAACCAAGACAGACTACTTATTCCGACAATGCCGCAGCCATCCGGACAGACGTATCCTCATACGTTATCTCGGTTGTGATCAGGTTTATGTCTCACTAGGTCAAGTGATCATACTATCTTCTGCGATCTACAACACGCCGTATGATCGTCCCTATCGGTGAGACAAGAGGATACCATTGTTCATACATGTACGATTGTTAACAGATAGGAAAAATAAACTGTTGTATACTCTTTATAATAAATGCTTTCAGTATACAAAACCCATCACCAGAGATATGTAAGATCCTCATCAAAAGAAGTAAGTTTTTTCTTTCTAGGATTATCAATTACGGATGAATTACATGCAATACTTGAGGACATATTTGATCGAAGTAACATAGAGATTGTAAATCAACATATCATGATGGACAACATTGTTATTACCAATGATAAAATCATAAATAACAAATGTCCATAAAAGTTGATGAAATTTGCCTGCCGATAAACCACGGCCCACAAATAAATTCTCAAATGTACTTTAATTCATCAAAACATAAGGAAAAGAAAACTCCATGAAGCTCCATCATAAAACGTTGCCTTCATCCAATTTGGTATCTTCTTGCCATCACTCACCAGCCTTGTCGGCACGGTCCCCTGCAAAGTACAACAACATGATCAACAAGTCAATGCTTACAGCTCTAGAAGAGCAACAACTAACTCTAATCATGCTTACAGTTATACATGCAAAATGGCATACCTTGTCTAGCTTTGTTGGCTTGACAATCTTTCCGTCGTCCGCCGTCGTCTCCGTCGGCCCTTCGTCGGCTCCATTTTCGTTCTTCGTCCTCGACCCGTCCAATTACATAAATTTGAAAATTACTGAACAACTATTCTATTACAATTTTCAAATCTACACTAATCACGGATTTTCTCGTGATTTTACAAAAACAATTCAGCCCTACACGGATAAACCACCGCGGGCTGAATCAACGGGTTGCCACGAGGAACAAAAACGAAATCCACAAAATAATAAATTCATACATGCATATTGAATTTGATTATGAAAACCAGAGCCATAAATTAGAAACCTGGCTATGATACCAAATTGTAGGGTTTTTCCTTGAACCGAATCACCAACTGAACCAGATCGTTTTATGGATATTGCACATAATCTAAATTCACAAAACCCTAGCTTGCTCTTATGAATTTAATAACCAGTATTGTGGATTGAGGGATTACCATTATTCCGTCGAGTCTGATCCGATCTTTTGCGTTTGAATTCCAAACTCCAATTCAACCACGCAATTCGATTTTATCTGCGGAATCAAAAATTAGAAATCTAATTTCTAAGATAAATTCGAAAAGAAAGAAATAGGATTTCTGTTCTCCAGATCAGATCTTCAGGGCTGTGTCCCAATGCTGTTCAGATCTACTACTAGTGAGGACTCCGTAGATCTGTATTCTGAGCAGGACCAGGATCGAAATTCTCCTCCTTTTTCTTCTCCAAAAACGGCGCCCCCTCTCTCTCTCTCTATGTTTAGTGTGTTTCAACTGTGTTACAACTTATGAGAGAGAGTTGTCTATTTATAGACCTAGGGTTGTAAACCCTAATGGGCCCTTTTGGGCTCAATTCAGCATATTTAATTGGGCCAGACTTGGGACCTAATGCAAATAATAAAGTGGGCCTATAAATTAATTAATTCACATGTCCACAACCTAGGACACAATTAATTAATTAATATTAATTCTTTTTCACCACAGAATTAATACTGACCTATCCCTTTATTACCACGTTATGAGAACGGGTTGCATTAATTGAGAATCCCCATATTTAAGGTTACTTGACATCCATTAATTAATCGGAGCCTCTGACAAGCTCTAACAACAATTAATTAATATCTTATAATTCCTGAGTTGTACCACTCAAACCTTATCACTCGTGCCTGAAACTAATCAGCCTACAGGACTTTGACACGATGAATGTTATTGAGCTCCTCAGGGAATGTCCCCATCCTATTACTCGGATATGGTTACCTAAACCCAATCTCAGGCGGTGCTACACGAACTGCTGTTACCCAAGATGCAGATAAACGAGCACGTTACTTAGGCTCTCCACCATGGCAAGTCAAAGCAACAGTCAACCCGTGCAAACCCCTGAACCTTCTTTAGGGTTCGGACTCAATCAATATAATGAGATCTTGTATTTGCTGATGTCAGACAGACGAATACATCTCACTGCGGTCCATCAATACGCCACCTCTGCGTACCAGCATGTCAGTAACCAAGACAGACTACTTATCCCGACAATGTCGTAGCCATCCGGACAGACGTATCCTCATACACTGTCTCGGTTGTGATCAGGTTTATGTCTCACTAGGTCAAGTGATCATACTGTCTTCTGCGATTTACAATACGCCGTATGATCGTCCCTATCGGTGGGACAAGAGGATACCATTGTTCATACATGTAAGATTGTTAACAGATAGGAGAAATAAACCGTTGTATACTCATTATAATAAATGCTTTCAGTATACAAAACACATCACTTCTTTGATATCCAAGACTACAAAATCTGCAGGAAAAATTAGATGACCCACACGAATGAGAACATCCTCAATTATACCTTTGGGGCGAGACACAGATCGGTCTGCCATTTGCAATGTGATTGTAGTCGGCCTCAACTCTCCAATCTTGAGGCGCTGGAAGATAGAGAAGGGCATCAGGTTGATGCTGGCACCAGTGTCGCACAACACCTTCTCGAATGAAATCCCCCCGATCTTGATTGGAATTGTGAAGCACTCTGGATCACTTCTCTTGACTGGAAGTTTCTTCTAAATGACCATGTTGCACTGCTCATGAAGCTTGACTGTTGAATTCTCCACGAAATGTTTCTTCTCACTCATCAGCTTGCGGAGATACTTCATGTAATCTGGAATTTCAGAAAGAGCTTCAATTAGAGGTAAATTAATGCTTACCTTCTTCAAGTTCTCGACAAAGCGCAAAAACTTGGAATCCTCCTTTTGCTTGGCAAAGCGCTGTGGAAAGGGCATCGGAGGTGGTCTGGCAGCTTTGGAACTGGAGGAATTCTGCTGAGGAGGTGGCTGTGATGGCTGGGAAGAATTTGTGCCTGTCTGGTCTGCCTGTCAATCGACAGGGGGTGTGTCGATCGACACACCCGTTGCAGTCTTGTCGATTGAATCCTCATCTGTGTCGCTCTCCTCGTCTTGTTCTCTGTCTCGATCGACAAGCTGCCTGTCGATCGAGACAGTGGACGGATTTGCGGCCTCCTTCTCTTTCTCTCCCCCAAACTTGCTTTGGGGCATTTTCGGACCTTTTGTAGCTTGTTCTAGACCTCAAGGCAATGGCATTAACCTGTTCTCAGGATTGACTTCTGTAGTGCTGGGGAGCTGGCCTGGCTTGTGTTGATTGCTCATAGAAGTGGAAATCTGACTGAACTGTGCATCGAGCATCTGAAGGTGTTTTGTCATATGCTGCATGTGAGTGGACACGTTCTTCACCTCAGTTTCCACCTTGCCAAACCTATTGTCGGAGCTTTTGATGAACTTTTCAAGTGTCTCCTCCAGCACAGACTTCTTCTTCTCCACAATCTCTCCCCCGGCTCCAACACTGAATCCCGGTGGAGGATTCTCAACTGCATAAGGGTTAGAATAAGAAAAACCAGGATGGTTCTTAACACTGTAATTGTACCCTTGATTGTTGGCTCGGTAGTTGTTGTAACCTCCATTGGCATAGTTCACTTCAGCGGTATTGGAGGTGCTCGAACTGCTTCCTTGTAGTCGGCCTCAACAGGAACGATGGCCATATTGGGATCTGAAATAGCTGCTACCGAGGCTCTATCGGCGTCCAACTGTTTGAACTCCTCTCTAAGCTTCTTCACTTCTGCCACCACATCAATTTCGGGAGTAGTGGTCACTGCCTTGACTGCTTTCTACCTTTCAGTAGGCCATTGATGACTGTTGAGGGCCATGTCTGCAAGAAGTTGCATTCCCTCTTCTCCACTTTTCTTCATGAGCAGTCCTCCAGCTGAAGCATCAACCAATTCTTTTAAGTGAGGGGTTAGTCCTTCATAAAAATGGCATACCTACATCTCAAGATCAATCCCATGGACGGGGCATATCCTCAACAGCTCTTTGTATCTCTTCCAAGCTTCATAGAGTGTCTCATCGTACTTCTGGCTGAAGTGAGTGATGTCGGACTTCCTCTTCATGATGACACTGGGCGGAAAGAAGTTGGTGAGGAACTCTGCTCGGAGTTGTGCCCATGTGGCAATTCTGCTCTTGTCCAATCCAGCAAACCAAGACCGGGCCTCATCCCTGAGAGAAAAAAAAAACAAACGCATCCGGATGGTGTCTTGAGGCACTCCGTTCTGCTTGATTGTGTCGCACACCTCGATGAACTGACTGAGGTGGCCGTATGGGTCCTCAATGGCCTTCCCTGCATACTGGTTCTGCTGGACCATCTGAATCAGGCCTGTCTTCAGCTCAAAGTTGTTGGCATCAATGCCAACCTGGAATCCCGGCTCCTCTCTCTGTGGCAGGAAGCAATCAAGAATGGATCTTTGAGGCACCACAATTCTTCTTTCAGGGTTTCCTTCATTGGCCAGGGCTGCCAGTCTGGAAGCCTGCTCTGCTTGAACTGCTTGTGCTACTTGAAGTTGCTCCCTGAGTTGTCGGACCTCATTCATGAACTGTCTTTGCTCCTCAGGAGTCATGTTTTGATGTGGTTCTTCTGGTGGTTGCTCCATCTCAGGCTCTCTTTCCTTGTTCTTTCCTCTTCTTTTGTTTCTCCTACAGGTAGCTTCAATTTTTGAATCAAAGGCTTCAAGATTCTTCCCCCGAGCTCTTATGTTCATGCACCAGAAGAGAAAACAGAAAACTAGGAATTAGTCTCTGTGTAGACCGATAGGGTGACTGTCGATCGACACGGATGCTGCTTCTGTGTCGATCGACAGAGGCTCTGCCGATCGAAATAGAAGCGAAAATCTCACACACACACACGTGAACAAAAATTAAAAACTCAATCCAAAAAATATCAAAACAATCCAATAACAAGATAAAATCTGACTATCCCCGACAACGGCGCCAATTTGATATAACTGTAAAATACAGCAACAAATAAATTTATAGACCCAAAGGTATGTCGAACCCACCGGGATAGTGCAACGAAGTCATCTCATGTACTGGACACAGTTTATCAATTCTTTGTTTGAGTGAACCAATTTTTAGAAGAGTTTTTGTTTGTGAATTTAAAAATAACAATTGCAAGAAAGTAAAGAGTTTTGAAAACAATAAAGAAAAGCACAGATCCTAGGGAAGATATTCTAATCATCAACATGTAAATATCAATCAACTCAGCAATGGGGAAAACATAGATTTTTGTGGATTAAATTCCTTGGTCAGACAATTAAATCCTAGATTATTAATTAGTGACTATCTCCTCTCGGTTTCAAGAACACCAAATTAATCAATCTCATAATTATCTAATTTTTTCTATGTAGGTTTCTTCCTTTTGAGACAGAAAACAAACACAATTAATTCTCTCTTCCTATTAACAATCTTTACCTCTCGGTCATTCGATTAATTAACTTTAAACCTAAATCTCAATTCACCTCTCGGTCCTTCTTTTGATCTAGATTATTGAATTAAATCAGAGAATAAAACCATGCCAAAGAGTTGATATCAATTAACATGCATCAGAAAAGAAATCATAACCCTAGAACTTGTTTAGGGTTCTAGGGTTCTAGCCACAAATCATGACTAGAATAAAAGAAAACATTAAATTAATTGACTTACAAATAAAGAGGAACCTTGAATGTCTTGTAAAAACTCCAAAGCTCAATTATTCTAAGTGTAATAATGCATAAAAAAACAAGATAATTTTCGTGCAGTTAAGTTCTTATTTATAGGGGGGGGAAGACCTAATTTGAGTATTGGGAAAAAATAGCAAAAACTGCCAAAAACAGCCTTCTCGGACATCTGTGTCGATCGACAGAATGCCTGTCGATCGACACAACCTTCCAATCAAAATCCGGGGCTGAATTTGTGTCGATTCTGTAACTTTGACCTCTATTTCGGTCGACACAAATCCTGTCGATCGACAGGAATGCACGCGTCGATCCCCTTCTGCGCAGTCTCACGATTTTGGCCATAACTTTTGCTCCCGAACTCCGATTGAACAGATTCCAGTTGCGTTGGAAATATAATTCAAAAATATTTCTCTTTCCATGCTCCATTAGCTCGGATTACACGTGTGTAAGAATTTGTGACTGTTCCTTTGAACATCATCTGCTTTCGGTACGGATTTCCAATGAATTTGGCCTAAAACCTGCAAAAATCACCCATCAAAGGCATAACACCCTCCAAAATAGACTCATGCAAAATAATAACTAAAAACATACAATAAAACACTTGAAACAATGGAGAAAAACATAGATAAGTGAGTATAAATATGAGTTTATCAAAGCTGCCAAGAGGATCGTCAAATACCTGAAGTGTATTGAGTCACTTGGAATCTGGTATCCAAGAAATGATGAGCTCAACCTAGTTGGATATTCAAACTCAGACTTTGGAGGATGCCAAATTGATAGAAAAAACACTAGTGGTACTTGTCAGTTTCTAGGACACAAGCTGATAAGCTGGTTTAGCAAAAGCAACACTCATTTGCAACTTCCATCATTGAATCTGAATATTTGGTTGTTGCCAGCTGTTGTGCTCAGATACTATGGATAAAACAACAATTGAGAGATTATGATGTCGATTTGGAATGTGTGTCAATCTTCTGCGA
>JAPKLW010008345.1:0-13531 GCA_026898455.1 Plectranthus barbatus | reverse complement strand
AGTGCAAGTCTCGTACCCGATGTGCCTCATTTCTTTGAATATTGCCTTATTATTAAATCGGGGCGTGACAAAGTGGTATCAGAGCGAGGTTTGAAAATTTTCTTTTCGCTCTGAACCTAGTTAATGAGTCGGAAGTGTCCTTACCAGCTCCAGCTCTTGCACTCGTACTCGGCGCCGCATCAAGAAAAAGGAATTTGCATAAATTATTGTATTAAAAGTTTAAGGCACAAGCCTTCTTCCGAAATGAGAAAGTTTTTATGCATACATTGTTGCATCTCTTTTATGCATAAATAGTTGCATTCTAATTATCAAAAGTTTTTAGTGCATAAATTGTTGCATTTTCATGAAAGTTTTCCATATGCATTACGAATGCTTTAATTGTAAAGGCCTTATTAGAGAACTTAGATGCTTTTAGGGAGCATGTGTTAGTTTACCTTAGCGAGAGACTAAGATTAAGCGGGTACTAAGATAGGATTCTTATGCGCTCCCCCTCCCCCCAAACTTATTCGATACACAGGAGAGAATAAGTTTGTGGAGGAAGAAGGATTACGGAGATGTGTGGAGAACCTCGATAAATCTCACTGCGGTGGAGAATGGGCCATAGACTTATGCAACTTCTAGTACTTCGAGCTCTGTTCCTGTACCAACAAACTCAACAACCACAAGTGAACGTAAAATATGAAAATAAAACGAAATAACATAAATTTAAATAACTAGAAAGAGATAGAAAGTTGGGTTGCCTCCCAACAAGCGCTTTATTTATTGTCTGTAGCTAGACACAGTAGAGGTGGACCTAGGGATCAGGTAGATCAGTGTCTGGAATCTGGTCAGAGTCCTTGAATCGCCCACCGCAGTTCTTCTTCTCCATGGCCTTGCAGATGGAGAACGTGACTGTCTCATCATTCACTCTCAGGCTCAGCTCTCCTTTCTTCACGTCAATCAGTGCATCCGCGGTGTTCAGAAATGGTCTCCCAAGTATCAGCGGAATGCCTCTGTCTTCCTCCATGTCCAAAACCACGAAATCGGCTGGGAAAACAAAATTCCCAACCTTCACCAGTACATCCTCGACTACCCCTTTAGGGTAGTTCACCGACCTGTCAGCCATCTGAAGCCTGATGGTAGTTGGTTTGATGTCTCCAATTTGCAGCTTCTTGAAGATGGATAGGGGCATCAGATTTATGCTTGCCCCTGAGTCACAGAGGACCTTCTCAAAATTCTGTCCCCCAATGGTACAAGGGACTGAGAAGCATCCTGGATCAGCCCTTTTTACTGGCATCTTCTTCTGAATAATGGCGCTGCATTCCTCGAAGAGGTTTACTGTCTCGAACGCGCCAAAGGGCTTCTTCTGGGTAACCATGTCCTTCAGAAACTTCAAGTACCCAGGAATTTCCTGCACCACTTCAATCAGAGGTAGATTGATGTGGATCTTCTTCATATGCTGCAGGAAGCGCTTGTACCTCTCATTCTTTTGCTTCTTAGCAAGCCTCTGCGGAAAAGGAACAGCGGTAGGACCAGCAACTTTGGGTCTGTCTTCAGGACAGACCTCTTTACCCTTTTCAGTACGTTCTTCTTCAGGAAGAACAGGGTCGGGCTGTGCAACTTCAGGTTGCACAGGCATGTCAGCGGGCTTAGATGGCCTTTTAGCAAATCGCTGTGGGAAAGGAATAGCGATATAGCCAGGGTAGGGAGTTCTGTACTCAAGGTGAGTACCCCTGTTCTCTTGGTCTTGTTCTTCTTCAGGAAGAACGGGAGCAGGCTGTGCAACTTCAGGTTGCACAGGTGTAGAAGTGGGCACAGATGGGCCCTCATATCCTCTGCCACTACGAGTGGTAATGGCATTGCAGTGCTCCGTCGGGTTCACCACGGTATTGCTAGGAAACTTTCCAGGAGTGTGCTGATTGCTGATTGTCTTGGCAATCTGGGAGATCTGTGTATCCATCTGCTTCGTATGCTTCCCCATTTCTCCCATAGCAGTCTGCAACTCAGAAATGTCCCCCTCCATCTTGCTTGTCTTGGCTTTGGACACTGGAATAAACTGCGTGAGGAGTTCCCTCATGCTCGGCTCTTCAGGACCATCAACTGCCCCATTGGTTACAGAAAACCCAGGTGGGGGCTGCAGTGCATTATTCGGATTGGCGTAGGAGAAGTTGGGGTGATTCCGATTGTTGGGATGGTACGCCATGTTCCCTGATGGATATCCCCTGTTGTTCTGGAAGTTCCTCTGGTTCACAAAATTTGCATCTTCCATTTGCTCATAACCTTGCTGCGGGCGGTTATTTTCCAGCTTAGCAATCCGGGTCTCCAGTAATTTGGTGGAAGCAGCCACCTCTTTCCTCATCAACTTAACCTCAGCAACTAAATCTCCAGTGTCATCAACTGCTGCGATTCTGTGATCATCCCTGTCTGCTGGCCAGTTGTACTCACTTTTTGCCATCATTTCCAGTAAAGCTAACCCTTCCTGTGGTGGTTTAGCAGTCAGTGACCCTCCAGCTGAAGCATTCACATGCTTCTGGGTCTCCCTGTCCAGTCCTTTGTAAAAATGACACATCTGCTGCTTCTCAGTAAAACCATGGCAAGGGCAGGAGCGCAAGAGATCCTTGAAGCGCTCCCAAGCCTCGTACAGTGACTCTCCAGAAAACTGCCTGAATTGTGAAATCTGAGTCTGCAACTGAATCTTCTTGCTGGGTGGGAAGAACTGAATCAGAAACAGCTTGCATAATTCTTCCCATGTTGAGATCTCGTTGCAGTTCAACGTCATGTACCACGACAAGGCTCTGTCGCGCAGTGTGAAGTGGAACAGGTGCAACCTAATATAGTCGATAGGCACCTGATTCTGCTTAACTGTATCGCAGAGCAGCAGGAATCTCTGAACGTGTAAATGAGGGTCCTCAAATGGTAGTCCCCCATACTGGTTCTGCTGGGCTGTATGTATCAGACCAGTTTTCAGTTCAAAGTTCGGTGTGTCCACCCTCAATCCAAAATCAGCATTACGATGCCTGTCAGTCATAGGCTCGTACATCTCATCAACAGTGGGCGCTCTCACGACTTCAGGAGCCCAATTCTCTTGAAGTCGTAGATTCATCTCTTGGAGCTGCCTCTGCAGCTCAGCTATCTGTGCCGCTTGATTGTCAGCCATCTGAAATGCCAACTTCCTTCTCGCAGTGTTTCTTCGGCAGGTAGACTCGATCTCTGGGTCTAAAGGTTCAGCAGCTGAACCTTTTGCCCTGGTTTGCATACACTACCTGCACAAGAAAACACACCGTGAACGGCACAGAGAATAAACAGAATTAAAATTAAAATTGCGTAAAATAAAGCCTAGAGTAATTAGCGTAATATCAGAATTAGTGTTAATTGCAAATCTTTGCAGTCCCCGGCAACGGCGCCAAAAACTTGATATCGCGTTTCGCAACGCGCTAAAGCTGCAAGTGTACAGACCACTGCAGAGGGCAAGTAATAAATTATCGAACTCAATGACTCCAGGCTCGAAACACAACCAAGCACTAAAACGTAGATATCTTACTACTATCTAGGCGAATCATATAAGGAATTTGGTTTATCTAAACTAATTGATTTTAAAGCAGTAATAAAATAAAAAGAACAATTAAAGATTTTTCGAAAGCACGTGAGAAACAGGATTCCAGGGCAATCCACTTTGAGTATTAAACAAACAACGTTTTCATGCAATTCAATCCCAATTTAATTTCCAGAGATGTGAGCAATCACGAAAGTGTTATCAGGTGATCCTCTCGGACTCTAAACCATAACATGGAAATAAAAGACCTAGTGACTCCTCTCGGATGCGCAAAAGGACGTTTACTCTTGATAAAAACCTTAGATTTCAAAACCCTTTAAAAGTTCAATTTCCTCTCGGAGAATTGTTCTAATAAATCTAATTTATTTGCATCTTAATTGATAACCTAGACCTCTCGGTTCAAAAACTATCAATTCAAATCACAATCAATGGCCAGTTAATCGCAATTATTGAAAATCCCAAATTAAATTAGAACATCAAAGGAAAAGGAACATTAAATCACATAAATTGTTGAATGAATAAATACAAAGCTTCAAACCCTAGAATCCATGAGGGAGTTTAGCCAATCATGCTAAGCTTAGGAAAAACAAAAGATGAAGAGTCACAAGAACAGAAAAACATGGAAACTAAAAACCGTAGTCTTCAATCTTCAATAACTGTAGTGCTCTTCAAGTTCCCCTGCCTTTTGCCCTCAGTTCTTTGCGTTAGATCTTCAAAAATTGATAAAAGGAACCTTATTCACGTTCAGGGACCTCCTATTTATAGTTGGGGCTCTTCAAATCTCCAAAAGATATGGTTTTGGGCTTCAGATTCGCCAGAATTCGTCAAAACAGGACAAAATCGGCGATCTGGAATGCGCGATTGGCGACCGCCGACCATGCACGCGGGTCGCCGATCGTGCGACGAAGCTCATGGAGAAAAATGCGTAACCGGCGACCCGTCTACATAACCGGCGATCGCCGGTTGTGCATGTGGGTCGCCGAGTTCGTTGCGAACGTGCGCAGTCCCACGGTTTTGGCCATAACTTTCGCTCCCGAACTCCGATTGACCTGATTCCAGTTGCATTGGAAAGCTAACTCGAATATCTATCTATTGCCATGCTCCATTAGCTTGAATTACATGTGTGGAGGAATTTGTGCCTGCTTCTTTGAACATCAACTGCTTTCAGGACGGGTTTCCATTGAATTTTGGCCTAAAGCATATTTGGGTTCGGTCTTTTCTCACTTCTTCCTCTTTCCGATGCAAGTTAGCATCGATTGGCCCCAGGGTACTTGGTCAAATCTTGTAAACAACTCAAATGTGCATGAAATCTGCATAAACAACCACAAACTAGACCAAACGTAATAATTCCTTAAAGAATAGGAATAATGCAAGAAAACATCATGTAATGGCTCAGTTTGAAGTATAATCTAAATATAAATCTATCAATAAAATGCACAGAGTGAATGTTTATCAGTAGCCAAACATAGAAGTATTACCTTCGTAATCACGTTACTTTCGCTACGCTAACCTTTGAATTTACGCAATCTATTATTTATATTTCTGCCTAACCTATGGACTCCTTTGACCTTATCTATTCGCAGATGGCCCGACGAAAATTCACCCACCGTAAGCCGTTACCTCGCAACGCCTCCGGAGAACGGCGAGTCAGCTACTTTAGGAGCTACCAGATCTGCCTAGGAGACTCCCTGAGCCGCTTCCTGTCTGACTTCTACAAATTTTGGATGGATGCTCATCCACATGGAGTGACTAAGACCGAGGGACTGCGCCGCCTAGCTGAGTTGATGCCCCCTCAATGGCAACCGTGGGTTCAGGCTAATGTTGTGAACTACTTGGACGACTCCCTTGCTGATGAGTCCGACCTGGAGGGATTCATTACTCTCATCCGCCGTCAGCGAGCTACTTTCCAGAATCCACCGCAACCCCACGACATCGAAGCGGGATCTTCCCAAGCTAGAAGCTTCGCATCTGACAGCGAGCCAGAGGAAGACCCGGAAGAAGACTCTTCTTATGGTCCTAGCGATGAGGAGTTAGACGCCAGCCACTATCCCGCCTATCCCGATGAGAATGACTCCGACGATTCTCAGAATCCCGATTTGGATTGCCCTATACCAGCCGCGTGGAGACAGGAAATGCGGGATAGACTCGGAGACCAATACCTCGATCCCGAGGGAGACGATGAAGAGTCCGATGAAGCTGAGGACGAGGAAGAGGAGGAGGATCCAAAAGAGAATGAAGAGGAAGAAGACGATGAGAGTGGTGAGGAAGGAGACGATCAAGGAAATGGAAACGAGCAGAACATGGCTGAGGAAGGAAATGACGGGCAAGTCCCGATGGCTTTCGATTGGGTGGCAGATAACTGGCCACAACAGGCAGCAAGAATGGGGTGACGAGCCCGGGAATGTTGATGAAGAAGAAAACCCTGAGGAACTTCCTACCTCCCCTGAGATCATCGATTGCTCCGACGATGGGATGTTCGACTCATCGGACGATGATTATTGATTGCCAGCCTCGCCTGGACTATTAGATGCATATATGTGATAATTATCAGTTGTAGCCGTAGGATGTGTGATTGTAGGGTACCTTGTTGGACCCGTTTCTAACTATTCAAATGAAATCGATGTAATCATAATTAGGATGCCTCCCATGGGAGAAGACGAATGTTGTAATTTTGGTAGCGGGAAGCCAATTTTCAAATGCGGCGACCCCAAGATTTCTAATGGATATGCTACCGCCCACTTTCCGGGCATTTCGGATATATATATATCATGTTGTTATGTTTGAATGTTTTCCGTCTTAATATCAAATTTTCTTATCCTTGTTGCGATTTGTGTACATGGGCCAATGCCAAATATTGTAGGGAATACTGTCCCTTAAAAGACTGTTAACCCTAAACTGTGGGATAACCTACCTTGTTAAAATGGTATCTGTAAATTGTTGTTTCTTATCGCAATCCTTAAAAGGATTTTTTTTTGGTACGCATTGTGCGTATTTAGGGTCCTGAATACCCTTTTAACGACTATTTACTTTGCAGGATGCCACCTAGAGAAGCCCCTGCTAGAGGCCGAGGCCGAGGTTGAGGACGAGGCCGTGGAAGAGGCCAACCTCAATTGAACCCAGAAGGACTGAATCCAGACCAAGGCGAAGGTCCCCAACATGAACAAAATTGGGAGTACTATGATGAGGAGATGCAAGCACCTCCTGTTGAACCTAGAAAGATCGGGGAGATCTTTACCCGATAGAATCCGCCGCTGCTAGACGGAACCGAAGATCCACCTAAAGCTGAAACATGGATAAAGTCCATGGAAAGGATCTTCCAAATACTTGATTGCACTGACAGAGAGAAGGTCCAGTGCATTTCGTTCCAACTGACTGACGAAGCCGAACACTAGTGGGATACCCATATGAAGACGCTCACTCCTGAACAAGAAGGTGCCCTAACTTGGGATCAATTTAAGGCGGAATTCTACACCAAGTACATCCCTCTGACGTACCGAGTCCAGAAACAAGCGGAATTTCACCGCCTTGTGCAAGGAGAAATGTCTGTGACAGAATATGACCGAATGTTCAATAGCTTGTCGAAGTATGCTCCAGACGCGGTGAACACCGAGCAGAAGAAGGCGCTTCAATTCATGTCCGGATTGAAAAAAGACATCCAAGCTTCACTTGCTTGCTTAACTGGGTTAGATTATACCGACGCACTGCAGCGAGCCCTGAACATCGAAGCAGCACTGAGAAATGGACTGCGAGCTGCTCTCTTGGCCAACAAACTCGAGCAACCCACTGGATCAGGGACAAAAAGAAAGCAGGATGATGTTGCACAGACCCCGGCAACCGGACAGGGGAGAAATTGGCAGGGCAGCCAAAATTTCCGCAACAATCAAGCGGAGAATCAGAGGAATTTCCAGAACCAAGGGAACAATCGTCAAGTAAACTTTGCTTTCAAACGCTGCAACCGCTGTGGGAGAGACCACCCGGGAGAATGCGCTGCACTTCGTGCCAACTGCTACAACTGCGGGAAGATGGGACACTATTCGTCACAGTGTCGCCAGGGCAACAATTGCCAGGATTTCCGGAATCAGCGTCAAGGCAACCAAGGCAATACTCAACTGCGAGCACTGCAAGGCCAGCAGAAACCCAAGAACAACCGCAACCGTGCTATTCAAGCCAGGCCGATTCAACAGATGCCTCCGCAGCCGCAACCGCAACAGCAACCGCCGCAGCAGCAGAATCAACATCAACCAGCTCAGCAGCCAGCACGTCAGGGAAGAGCCTACGCTCTTGATTAGCCGAAAGAGAAGGAAGATCAGGGAAACCTGACAGGTATGGGATTAGTAAACCAGTCACTGATTATTGTGCTTTTTGATACTGGCGCATCACATTCATTCATATCTGAAGACTGTGTCCAGAACCTAGGGCTTAGTACTGAGAGAACTAAGAACGAATTGTGTGTGATCACCCCGACCGGTGGATCAGCTCTCTCAAACTTTGTCTGCCCGACCCTAGAAATCTCTTTTGGAACATGCATATTAAGAGCCAAAGGTTTAAACGTCCTACAAATGAAGGATGTGGACGTGATTCTAGGAATGGACTGGTTGGAAGAAAACCAAGCTACCATTCAGTGCAAGGACAGGATTGTGTCTTTTGAACAAGCTGGGAGAGAACCAGTGTACTTGCATAGAGTTCGGAAAGGAACAAGGATTCCCCTAATTTCTGCCATGCAAGCATACCGATTAGCCAGCATAAAGGATAGTCGAGCTTTCCTTGTGTATATCAATGAGGATGCCAAGAAGGACATTATTATCAAGGATGTAGATATCGTAATGGAATTCGAAGATGTTTTTCCTGATGAGCTACCTGGATTTCCGCCAGATAGGCAATTAGAATTTGTTATTGACCTTGAACCAGGTGCAGCTCCTATTTCAAAAGCTCCATATAGAATGGCCCCCAAGGAACTGCAAGAGTTGAAGGTGCAATTGCAAGAACTGCTAGACTTGGGATTCATTCGACCCAGTGCATCGCCTTGGGGAGCACCTGTTCTTTTTGTGAAGAAAAAGGATGGATCTATGCGTATGTGCATTGATTACCGCGAGCTGAACAAACTCACTTTGAAGAATAAGTATCCACTCCCAAGGATAGACGATCTCTTTGATCAACTTAAAGGAGCAAAGGTCTTTTCGAAGATTGACCTTAGGTCCGGATACCATCAGCTCAAGATCCGATCAACGGATATTCCTAAGACTGCTTTTCGAACAAGATATGGCCACTATGAGTTTGTAGTGATGCCTTTTGGATTGACAAACACACCAGCAGTATTCATGGATCTTATAAATCGTGTGTTTCATCCATATCTAGATAATTTTGTCCTAGTCTTCATAGATGACATCCTTGTCTACTCGAAGAGTGAAGAGGAACATCGAGAACATCTAAGAACAGTCTTAAGAACCCTACGAAAGGAGAGACTGTACGCCAAATTCAGCAAATGTGAATTTTGGTTGAAGGAAGTAATGTTCCTAGGACACATAGTATCCGCTGAAGGAATCAAAGTGGACCCAGCTAAGATACAAGCTGTGAAGGAGTGGGAAGCTCCTAAAAACCCAAACGAAGTTCGAAGTTTTCTTGGACTGGCAGGATATTATCGCAGATTTATTGAGGGATTTTCCAAAATTGCCAGACCAATGACTCAACTTCTGAGGAAAGGAATCAAGTATACTTGGACTGAAGAGTGCGAAGCGAGTTTCCAACGCTTGAAAGAACTCTTAACCACTGCCCCAGTCTTGGCAGTACCAGAAGCAGATAAAGACTATGAGTTGTATACTGATGCCTCCAAGAATGGTCTAGGTTGTGTGTTGATGCAAGAAGGCAAAGTGATTGCATATGCATCACGTCAATTGAGGACGCATGAATTAAACTACCCAACCCATGACCTAGAACTAGCAGCCATTGTGCATGCACTGAAGATTTGGAGACATCATCTCTATGGAGCTAGATGTGCGATCTTCACTGACCATAAGAGCCTCAAACATTTCTTTGAGCAAAAAGATCTGAATATGAGACAAAGAAGATGGTTAGAACTAGTGAAGGACTATGACTTGATCATTAATTATCATCCAGGAAAAGCTAATTCAGTAGCTGATGCGTTGAGCAGAAAGTCTCCAGCCAAAGCTTGTGCTGTGATAACGCAAAAGGACGAATTGATCAAGGATTTTGAAAGGTTGAATCTGGAATTAGTCACACCACCAAAAACGGTGAGTACAAGAATAGCAGCCTTATTGGCAAGTCCTGATCTAAGGATGAGAATTGTGGAAGCACAAAGAAAGGATGAAGGTTTGGAGAAGATACGACTTCAGATTCCTGAGAAGAAAGTCGCAAACTTTCAAGAAGCTTCCGATAATGCCATAATGTACGACAGAAGATTGTGTGTGCCGAAGGTGGATAATTTGAAAGAAGAAATCATGAGAGAAGCACACGAAACACCGTACACTGCTCACCCTGGAAGTACGAAGATGTATCAAGACTTGAAGTCTAAATTTTGGTGGGAAGCCATGAAGCGAGACATAGCCCTGTTTGTAGAACGATGTTTGGCATGTCAACAAGTAAAAGCATTGCATCAAAGGCCGTATGGAAAGTTACAGCCGCTTGATATTCCTGAATGGAAATGGGATGCAATAGCTATGGATTTTGTAACCGGTTTACCTAAGTCTCAAAGAGGAGACACTGCGATTTGGGTAATTGTGGACCGCTTAACCAAGAGTGTTCATTTTCTGCCAATTCAGATTACGTATGGATCAGATAAGTTGGCCCAGCTTTATGTCAAGGAAATCATACGATTGCATGGAGTTCCAACGACGATCACATCTGATAGAGATGCGAAGTTCACTTCACAATTTTGGACTAGCTTGCAGAAAGAGCTCGGAACTCGATTGAACTTCAGCACTGCATTTCACCCTCAAACTGATGGTCAAACTGAGAGAACCATTCAAACCCTAGAGGATATGCTCAGAACGGTCGTTCTAGATCGAGGGGTGAAATGGGAAGCCGTTCTACCATTGATCGAATTTGCATACAACAATAGATTTCAAGCCACCATTGGAATGGCCCCATATGAAGCACTTTATGGAAGAAAGTGCAGATCTCCCTTGTATTGGGATGAAGTCGGAGAACGAAAGGTTTTAGGACCTGACTCAGTTGGTGAGATGATAGAAATCATCCGACAGATCCGTGCTAGAATCATAGAAGCTCAAGATCGACAGAAGTCTTACGCTGACAAGAGACGAACTGAGTTGACTTTTGAAGTCGGAGATAAAGTATTTTTGAAGATATCGCCCTCTAAGGGAATTATTCGTTTTGGAGCTAGAGGTAAGCTTAGACCTCGATACATTGGTCCTTATGAGATTCTAGAGAGAATTGGAGCCGTAGCATATCGTTTGGCTTTACCACCGAGTTTTGGAAATGTCCATAATGTCTTTCACGTGTCACAATTGCGGAAGTATATCTACGATCCAAGACACATTATTCAACAAGATGAAGTTCAGCTCCAGCCTGATTTGACCTACGAAGAAGGACCAGAGGCAATCGTGGATTTCAAAGAGCAAGAGCTCCGCAACAAGAAGATCATCCTTGTCAAAGTACTTTGGAAGCACCATGGCACTGAAGAAGCAACATGGGAACTTGAAGACAAGATGAGGGAGAAGTATCCCGAGCTGTTCTCGTAATTTGCGAAATTTCGGTATGAAATTTTTTTTTAGTGGGGGAGGATGTAACGCCCCTCGGAAATTTTAATGTATTTATCGAATTTCCGACATTTATATTTTGTCATCGAATTTAATTCAAAGCTATGCGATCGATTTGATTTGGAATTTATTATTTTGGGTACTTATTAAATTGTCAATCTCGTTTCAAGAAGGGTAATTAAATATTAAATTAATAATTAACCTCGATAATTTATTTCGATGACCCGACATTTTCGTATCGGGATATTATCGATCGATAAATATTTGGGAGTAAACAAAATATTACGGTCTCCCGTGCAATGATGCGAAGAGATGTGGAGTTGACGTGAGTTGATGTTAAAGTGACCGATGTGACAAGCGAATGACAACCACTTTAACCTTTTTGACTTTCGGTAATTCCGAAATTACCCTCACCTCCCTTCTATAAATAGAAGGATTCATTCATAAGTTAACACTTTTCATTCTCTCTCAAAATTTACCAAGAGATTTCCGGCGAGATTCCGGCGACCAACTCCGGCGAGCTCCGACGAAGCTCCGGCGAGGAGTTTTCAAGGTAAAACTATACCTTTTCGGAGTCCTCTCTTCGTTTCCTTTCCATTTCCGACCTTAGAATCTCTTTTCTTCGTGTTTTGAAGTAAGAAATTGAGGAATCAAAGGTTGATCAAGCCCACAAAGCTCAACGAACGTCCTAGAGGTATAGATCAAACCTCCCTCTAGCTATTTCATTGATTTAAGCATGTTATGATTTTTGCCCTAGTTGATAAATGTCATGATCTAGGCTTGAGATTGAGATTATGAGTACGTATGCATGTTTAGCATGTTATATCATGAGCCTAGAAACGATATATTGACGTAGGAATCAAGTTGTGTGGTTTTGGAGTATTTTGGTATATCTTGCCCCATATTGAAATATTATGGTTAAATCTCGATTCCAATATGTTTTGATGGTTTAAATCATGCCTAGACTCGTTATACTTGTTAGAAAACCATTTGGTGTTGTTAGAAATCGATTGGACGAGCCCGGATAACCGTTTGAGCCAAAAACAAGAATTTCCGCCGGAAGGCATGCAGCCTCTGTTTCGGCCGATATAGACTTCATCTCGGTCGAGATGGCTATATCGGGCGAGATAAGAGTCATCTCGGTCAATATGTCCATATCGGTCGAGATGGACCTCATCCCGGTCGAGATGGCCGAATTCTATTTATTCCGGTCGATATATGTCTCATCTCGATCGATATGCTCATATTGGTCGAGATGCATCTCGTCTCGGTCGATATGCGCATATCGGTCGAGATACTCTTCATTTCGGTTGACACATTCATCTCGGTCGAGATGCACTTCATCTCGGTCGAGACAGAATGAAAATTTCCCCTATTTTGTTCTTCTTTGATCAATTCGATCTATCTTTCATATCTTTCGATACCCTTCATATCAATCAACTCAAATAACATTTCCTTAAATTCTAAACCCTTTATTCAATTAATTCAAATCCAAATTGGTTTCGTTTGATATTCCTTGTATCAATCGACGAAGAAATGTTATCTTCCATAATTTCTCCGAGAACCTTTTCAATTTGATTTGTTTGACTGAACTCTTGTTACTCGAACTTCCTTTGAAGCCTATCAAACTTGTTAAGCCTTAACCTTTGAAATCTTAATTCGATCTTTATCTAAGATCGAGAATTTCCTAGAATATCTCGTTGAAACAACTTGATGAGTTCTTATACTCTCAAGCAATGTACGATGATTCACAATGAGACTTCTTTCAATCTTAAACTCTTGAAAATGCTTAGTCACTTGATGAAGTTATTTGTTTTGATCAATCAAATCGAATTATTATTCATGCTTCTTGAATTAATGCTCGATATTGAATCACGAGCTATTGAATTAATGTTTGACTACCTTGTCCGTCAAACTAAATTGACAAAATCATTCTTCTATATCCCTATCCGACGGCTCAAACGTGAGAAGTCCAAGATCGATTAAGAGTCTAGAATTATTTAATGAGTTATATTTCAAATAATCTATTATCCCTTGAGGATTTACTCGTATTCCTTATGTAATAGGAAAGGGGAAATAGAAGATCAATTTCTAGATCAACCAATCGCGTGACCGCACCTACTCAAGGTGGGCTTTCTTTACCCCTATATAGTGGGCCAAATTAAAAATATGAAAACAGTGTTTTCTTTTCAAAGCATATCAAGCATGAAATGAAATGTTTTGTTTTAAACTGCTTTGTCATTGCCTACTGTTTTATGTTTGCTAT
>JAPKLW010008344.1:0-13531 GCA_026898455.1 Plectranthus barbatus | reverse complement strand
GGTCCCAAAATGTTAGAGTAATACGTGGCTGAATTCTTTACTCGTGACGTGGCCCAAACTGGCTCTTTCTCAAGCCAGTTAGAAGCACTAAAAACTTGTTCAGCTCGTTAGAACACTTAATCAATTTCAGAATGTACACCAACAACTTATTCAGTCATTGGGTTTTAGAAATAAGCAAGAAAAAAGATTAAGAGTAGAAAGCTGTAAAAGATACATGATATTTTATTGTGGTTCGGATGCCAAATGATCCTACATCCACTTTCGATCGTTAGATGTAACGGAATAACTAGAACAGTGTTACAAGATTATGTAACTGGTCTGTAGCAGTCGTGAGAAGCTCCTATATCCAACGACTGTATGCACACCCATGTTAGGAATTTATGTTAAAAATTCCTTCCTTAAATGATATTTTTATGAGTCAAACATACTACTAAATTAGTGTGTCTCTAGCTAGATTAGCTTATGCTTGTAATGTCCTGTATAGGAATTACCGAGTTGTAATCGGAGCTGATCACAAGCTTTAGGAGATTTGCTTGCAAAATTCCATTCACTAGCAAAGGAGCTTGCTAGGGGGTTGCTGGCTAAAATGCCTTTACCAGCAAAGCATCTTTCCTTGGAGGAAGCTGGTTGACACATCCTCACCAGCTGGTGTCCCACTAGCAAGGAGTGTACCAACAAATATCACCAGCAAGGCGATACCCAACCAGCTATAGGAGACACAAGAAAGCCAAGACAAGCAAAGACTTTTTTAAGAATAGACTTTAAGAAATGAGATCTTAAAGTCTAAGTTACTCAAAATCTTATTCGTCCTAGGAATCCACCTGCAAACATTTCTCGGACTGGCTAAGAGCCGTTCTGACCAAAGTACAAAAAGTCCACCTGCTTTGACAGAAAGGACACTGCAAGTCACAAAAGTGAGACTTCGATTGGACGTGTTTCTTTTGTCTCACAATGGCTCCAAACAACTTAATTTTCAAACCTTCCAAGGAGCACCTAAAAATAGAGGCCGCTGATGAGCTTGATTTTATCTATTTATTTCATATCTAGATTCCCATATTTTTAATGTTTAAATGCTTCGAGTTATGTAATGTTGGTTGTTTTTGTGTTTGAATGCCAAAATCAATCTCAAGTACACTTTGCTGTATTTTGAGAACATTTTGGATGAATTATGAAGAAGTAGCAAGAATTTGCAATCAGGACTGCCGGAGTTTTGCCTTAAGCAAATACTGCAGCTTGGCCATGCCGTAATAAGACACACCGCTCGCGTTTTGACTGAAAAAGGAAAGTTGTTGATTTTTCATTAAAAATTGGGATTTGGAATCTGGATCTTCAAGGATTGATCTGATTTTGTCTGTTACAATTCGTAATTAATATTCCCCAACATTATAGGACCTATTTTGGGGGATTTCTCATTTATTCTTATATTTTTATTTGTTTAAATATAATTAGGTTAGGTTAAAAATTTGTCTTTGGGGATTCACGAGGAGAGCTGATTTCAGCACGAAATTTCTCTTGTTTTCTTCACTTCCATGGATAGCTAATTATTGTTTCTAGTTGAAGGATTTTCCAGGTTTTGAATTGTTGGGTTGTGAGTTTACCGGTTTACACAATTTTTTAGATTTGAATATTCTTTTCTTGCACTTTTATTCTATCGATTTGGTTGGATTAATATCTTCGGGCTCGTAGCTACATTTATTAATTTGATCAATCGTATTGTCTAGTTAGATTGATTGCGTGTTGGGCGTTGATTGACTAACACGAGTAGACACAAGCCGATTAAATGCGTGCTTTAACAGGCTTGTCGAAGCCTTCAAAAATAAACCTACTAAGATAAATACTTGTAGAGCAGTAAGAAGGGTCGAATCCACTGAGAGACATTACTAAATAAATTTTTAAAATAAAACTAAAGCAGAAATAAACAAAAGCAATTAAATGGGGGGATTTTGGATTTTCAGATTTATAAAATAAAGAGAGCAATTAAAAGAGAACAAACTTCACAGGTTGAAACAAATCTAGTTGAGGATTTACTTCAATTAATTGTCAAATATCCATGAATAAATCGATTTATAACTCACCACATATAAATCGATAATAATTTGTAATCTTACCCAATATAAGAAATAAGATTAGTTCTTTATCTTGCTAAACCTCATAATTACACCCAGCATAAATTTAATCGGCTTTTGTGTACTCGTGTTTGTCAATCAACGCCTAGCACGCAATCAATCTTACTAGACAATACGATTGATAAAATTAATAAATGTAGCTACGAGCCCGAAGATATTAATCTAACCAAATTGATAGAATAAAAGCTCAAGAAAGAATATTCAATTCTTGAGAAAAGCATGTAAACCGGTAAACTCACAACCCAATAATTCAAAACCTGGAAAGTCATTCAACTAGAAACAATGTTTAGCTGTCCATGTAAGTGAAGAAAACCAGAGAAATTTCGTGCAGGAAGTTGCTCCTCCCGTGGAGACGATCCAAAGTTACTAACCTAATCTAATTCTATTTAAACTAATGAAAATATAATAATAAATGAGAAATCCCCCAAAATATGTCATTTCGTGTTGGGAAATATTGATTAGGAATCATAACAGAGAAAATCAGATCAATCTTTGAAGATCCAGATTCCAAATCCTGATTTTTATGGAAAATCTGCAACTTTCCTTTTTCAGTCAAAACGCGAGCAAAGCGTCTTATTAAGGCATGGCCAAGCTGCAGTATTTGCTTAAGGCGAGACCCCGGCAATCCTAATTGCACATTGTTGCTACTTCTTCAGAAATCATCCAAAAAGCTCACAAAATACAACAAAGTGTACTTGAGCATGATTTTGACCTTCAAAACAGAAAAGCAACCAACACTACATAATTCCAAGCATTTAAATAATTAAAACAAGAGAATCTGGATATAAAATGAGTGTACAAATGTAAGCTCCTCAAAATCCCCCACACTTAAACAATGCTTGTCCTCAAGCATAGAATAGCTGCAAGAAAATTAACTCAAGGTCGAACAACAGACAATGAAAGATCCAAACAAGAAGGACTATCATGCTACAAGTCATCAGGTCAAAGTTCAAGATACTTAATGTTCCGAGTAAAGCAAACTTCAACACTGTCACCAAGATTCTCTCAATACGCTCAAGTGTTTAGAGTGTTTAAGGGACAAGACCGCTCAAAAACTAATGCAAGAATCGAAATTTACCATATGCTTGCCAATCAATCACATCTTCATCACTTATTTTAGACTTAGAATTGTTCAAAATCAAAAGGTCTTTGAATTTGATTGTAACGTGGCTCAGGGATAAGGGTGATATTAATTTGGGAACTGGCTCCACGAATCATTAGTCAACACACACCCCAACTATAACAAAGTAGTAAGGTCAAGCTTTAAGGAATAACAAAGCTAAAGAAATCCTTATTCTCTAAATGAATTTCAATTTTCAAAGTTTCATAAATCCTTTTTTTTTTCACATTCCTTCTACTTCCCCCCCCATTTTTTTATTGCTCCTGACTACATTCTTTTATTTTTTTTGAGGGGCATTTTTTTATCTCTCTCTCTTTTATTATTTTTTTTAAAAACTTAAGAACTACTTTTTCTTCTCTTCTTCTTCTTCACAATCTCTTTCTAACTCTTAATATGACAGCTTGACTCTCTCTAAAAGATGGGGCGATATGTTGACCATGATTGGGTTCAATGTCTGTGGCTCAAACAAAGAAGTGGGATTTTCGGCTTGTATTGAGGTATATATGAAGAAAATAGGCCGATGCTCAAAATGGGCTACTAATGATTGAAGTAAAAGGGTAGAATAATTTGGCTTATAGTAGCTTTCCTAGGTGCCTTTATCATTTCTGAGAACAAATTGCTAGTCCAATGATGTGACCAAGGAAATCAATGTTGACTCACCCCTTTATTACCATGTTATATGGAACGGTGATCACTGATATTTTAACCAGATTAATTGCAATACAGTGGCCAAATAAATTTATAACTTGAATGTCGAACCTACAGGGAATGATGTACGAAATAAACTCAGGTACTAAAACATAGTTTTTAGATAAATTGTTTGAGCAATTGAAAAATAGATTTTGGGTTTTTGAAAAAAAAATAAAAATATAAAGCAAATAAAAGATAATACAGATCCTAGGGTTGAACTTCTACTCTGGATGACATGTAAATAAACAACCAGTCATATTCATGCAACAGGTGAGATATCAGAAAAGTGTTATAATTTCCTTGGTCCGGCAAATAATCACTAGATTAATAATAAGTGTCTATCTCCTCTCGGTCTCAAGAACACCTATTAATCAATCTCATAAGATCAATAGATTTAAATAACTACAATCTAGTACTTCTTGGTCCGACAGTACAGATCGCATCATGCATTCCTCATTCCACTATCAATATTCACCTCTCGGTCCTTCTATCAATAGCTAGACATCAAAATCAATCTTCACCTCTTGGTCCTTCAATTAATTTAGAATTATGAAAGAAAGCAGGAATCACAAACCATCATCAATGAATTAATCAAGCATGCATCCAAAAGAGTTGTACAAACCGTACAATCTGATAGGAAAATTTACTAGACATAATAAAATAAAGAGACATAATTAAATGAAAAGTGAATTGCATAAATAAAAGATGAATTCTAAAGTGCATAAATTAAAGTATTAAAATAAAACAACAAACTAATACTACAGAAATTAAGAAGAAGAAAAGATTGTGGGACTAAGCCCCCAAAGGGAGGTCCAAAGAATAATCTAATCTAGAGGAGTATTTATAGAGTTTGTGTAGGCTTTACATGGCAAAATCCTATAAGGAATAAGATTATATTTGATGCAAATCTAAATCTTAATATCCTATTTTACATAAATCTTCCTTTTTGGGTCTTCAAGACTTCCAAGTTGATGTATATCTTTTGTTTCCATCAATTCTCGCCCAAAAACTTGGAAAATCGCACTTTCCTTCCAAAATTGATCTGTATGTCGATCGAAATTCTGCATTTTGGTC
Organism: Plectranthus barbatus; assembly: GCA_026898455.1. Lineage (NCBI taxonomy): Eukaryota > Viridiplantae > Streptophyta > Magnoliopsida > Lamiales > Lamiaceae > Plectranthus > Plectranthus barbatus. Next base: position 8,521 of record JAPKLW010008344.1, on the reverse strand, counting down.
GACATAGCCGTATCGATCGACACCCGGCATGTCTGTCGATACAGAGGCTTTGCCAGAAATCCTTCACTTGCGCAGTCTCACGGTTTTGGCCAAAACTTTTGCTCCCGAACTCCGATTGACCCGATTCCAGTTGCGTTGGAAAGCTAATTCAAAGATATTTCTATTGCCTTGCTCCATTAGCTCAAACTATATGTGTGGAAGAATTCGTGACTGTTTCTTTGAATGCTTTTGGTATGGGTTTTCAATGATTTTAGCCTCAAACCTGCAAAATCTTACTATGTCAAGCATAAAACCACTCTTGATAGATTCATGCAGCAAAAATACAGGAAATAAACAAAAACATAATGAAAAACACCAATTAATCAAACCAAATATGAGCGATAATATGAACTCATCAATCCCGCAAACTTGAATATTTGATTGTCCTCAATCAAAAGAAAAGAATAAATCTCATGTTCATGTAATCAAAGTGTGCAATGCCTCACAAGATCCATCACATTCCAAGAATGAAATATCCACATTACACAAACAATCCAAATCAAGCCGGACAATCAGTAAACTTTGGAAGAACCTCACAAGGAAGTGTATCGCTCATCACTCAAGTGTTTGGGTTTTCAATGAATGCACTCACAACATGCATGGAGAAATTTCTACCATAGGCTTGCAAAATTTCTAGAATCTCCACTGCTCAATTGTGCACCGAAAGGACTTTTTCATTTGGTTGTAATGTAGGCTTTTTGTGAAAGGTAGGGAAATATGGCCAAGTGACTAAATCAATTGAGTTTATGACTCTCAACAAATCCAACCACTATCTATAATCATCCACTCATCTCCTAATATATTCAGCTCAAACCACAACTCCTTTTCTTTTCTTTTTCCTTTTCTTCCTCTTTCTCTTTTTTTTTTCTTTCATTGTATCCTTTTATGCTCATATTGATAACAATTTTTTTCTTGAGCTTATAAGGACATCTATCATTTTTTCCTTTTTTTTTCTAAGAGCTATTTTTTTTCTCTTTTGCACACTAATTATAAAAATTTCTAATCCACTCACAACTATTGCCCATTATTTTTCACCTCAACTCATAGACAAGAAGGAATCCAAACTTTCTTAACTCATAGACAAGAACAGAAAACTTAGGACTCAAAGGCTAATCAATATAAATCAATCTACCCTTATTCTCCACATTTCAAGACATGAGTGCAACCCATACTTTTCTTAAGCTCAAAGACAAGAAAAGAAAATTGTACAGGCTCAAAGTGGCTAACTAGGGATAAATTTTAGTGAAGAGACAGTGTTTAGGATAAATTGGCTAACAAAGATGGCCTAAAATCATTTTCTATTCTTGTGCACACTATGCAGTCTCGGAACAGAACAGAAGCAAGTTCTAGAGAAATAAAAACATACATGCGAATCTCACATGAACATAAAATAAGACTCAAATTCTCACTTGGGTTCAATTATGTTCTTCCATTGTAAACATCAAATCCAACCTAATCTATCATGCAAGTGCAAGTTTCAAAAATCAACTCTTCATGTGGTATTCTACATTCATAGGCTACTTAAATCACGATCACAATTGACTCAAACCATCAAAAGATCAAGTATATATCGCATTATCTTGTTCAGAAGAGGCAATATTCAAAAATTCAACTCAAAAAGGTTTGAAAAATTTTGACTAGGCAAAAATTTAAATTAGAAACTAACATGAAAAAATTAAAATATGGGAAGCATAATTAAATAAAAGGGAGAAAAGTTTAAAAATTTTGTCCACATCCCCCCAAACTTATTTCACTCGAAGAGTGGAAAAAGTTTGAAAATTAGATAAAGTTTGAAACACTTACCTTAAAATCTCTTGGTCAACCTCAGATGTTGACTTTTTATCTCCATCTTTCCCCAGTTTTGATCGATGCCAGGTGCAGCGATCATGTCTTTCGTGTCGATCGACACCACGCATGTCGATCGACACAGATCCCCCGTGTCGAGCCTCAGACTAGCTCGATGAGCCGCTCTATCGACTTTCTCTGTGTCGACACCCGGCATGTCTGTCGATACAGAGGCTTCACCAGAAATCCTTCACTTGCGCAGTCTCACGATTTTGGCCATAACTTTTGCTCCCGAACTCCGATTGATCTAATTCTAGTTGCGTTGGAAAGCTAATTCAAATATCTTTCTATTAGCTCAAACTCCATGTGTGGAAGAATTCGTGACTGTTTCTTTGAACATCAACTGCTTTTGGTACGAGTTTTCAATGATTTTAGCCTCAAACTTGCAAAATGTTACCATGTCAAGCATAAAACCAGTCTAGATAGATTCATGCAGCAAAAATATAGGAAATAAACAAAAACATAATGAAAAAAACAAATTAATCAAACCAAATATGAGTGAAAATATGAACTCATCAAACGGGTTGCATTAAACTTGAATGATCCACATATTTAAGGTTCCGGATATTCATTAATTATTTGGCTTATGACAATTAGCCATAATTAATTAATCACTTGTTTCCTGAGTAGTACCACTCACACCTTTTCACTTATTCTTGAATTAATAATTCAACCTGCACGGTTTAGCATAATGAACCTTGTGAGCTCGTCAGGGAATGTCCCCATCCTAAAACGGATTTAATTACCTACATGTCCAGCCTAAGCAGGCCACACACAAATCGCCACACCCAAGATGCTGATATTAGAGTACATGTAAGACTCGCCACCATAGCAAGTCAAAGTGTGGTCAACTTGTGCATGTCCCTTAGCCTTCCATTAGGTTTAAGATCATAACAAGTATATTGAGATTTGGCTCGTTCATATGTCAATGAGAATGGTGCATCTCACTATTGATCCCATCAATACATAATATGTACCGATACATCAAATAGCTAGAATAAGCTCACTTATATATTGATGTGTCGCAGCCTAAACCGACAGCCTATCCAGAGTTATCTCAGCTGTGATACTCGTTTATATCTCGCTAGGTCAAACGATTCATATGATCCTATGTGATCTTCTACACACCATATGATCATCCTTATATGTGAGATAATAGGATATTATTGTTCGTATCGTATGTTTGTTATATCAGATAGCGACTATGTTGATGTAACAAACTTAGGAAGACTAGTGTATCAAACTAATACACTTAATCATAAATGCTTTTAGTATACAATCTAAACAATCTCCCACTTATACTTAAAGCATAGTACCATCGCTTTATCAGATTATTAAGTGTGTCTATTTAAAATCTAGCTTATTTACACCTCCATCATCTTGTGATCGACTTTGCCTATAGATGCAGACTAATCCTCATAAGTCCTCTGAGGTAAACACTGTGTAAACAAATCTGCTAGACCCTTCATGTCAATCGCCTCATATCACAATTTCTCGTATGATGTGGTGCTACATATTCTATGTGTTTTACCACCTTGTGAGTCCTGGGTTCCCTTGAGTTTCCCATTGCACTAGCACGATCATAGTACTTTGTGATTCAATTAGGCGAACTCGGAACACACACTTCTAGAGGACAACATAGGAGTTTTACTGCTTCTTAAGAAGTTTCTAAAGCTGTTACACACTCAGTACCGGAATATGCGACACACTTCAGTGTCAGATTCCCATAACTCCTCCTCTAAGGCCAACACATAGTTATAGGTCGATTTCCTTCTTTTATGATCCTCCAGGAAATCCGATTCCATATATCCCACAGGGCATATTATAAGCTAATGTGCCTATCCGGGGTTTAATTGATATCTGTCTACCATGCCTATAGCATTACAGGTATCCAACTTCGTTCATCGCCATACAGAGAAAGGTAGCAACCCTTTCTTGGCTTTATGATGAAACGAGTTACCACAGAATCAATTTAAGTGACTTGAGACACCTGAACATCCTTTCTTGTGATCACACAAGACTTTAATCCAAAGGATATTCCAGTATCTCATCTGTCCCACTTCTGAAACTTTTCGGATAGCCATCTCTTTATGCCTGACAATATCTCCACACCGTTTTCGAATGGGAAATACTATCCACATAATGTGCAAGGAAAACCACACTTCCGCTGACACATAACTGGTACATGTAACTCTCGTTCTAGATATTTAATATCGAAATGTCTGTTTCATGACCTTGAAGCTCCGTTAAGTTTATGCCTGAACTTCCTTAGCTTCTAGACAAGATGCTGCTCACCTCACTTCACATAACCTTTCTGGTTGTTGCACATAAATATCTATTTTCCAGAAATCTAGGCTCATATGTGCTGTTATGGATAGAAGAGTTCGAATGGATTTAAGAGTTGCAACCAGTGAGAAGGTCTTGTTACAAAACATACATTGCTCACAAACCTAGACTTCTAAAATATACTAGGTTACCATTCGAACGTTTTTTTCTAGTATATCACTTAGTTACCTATAGCTGGAATGCAGGTCTTGATTTACATCCATAACGGTTGTTGATTCATTTTTGAATCTAAGACTTGACGTCCTTAAACTGCATCATTTGTCTTTTACAGCTTCGTTGCGAATTCAGGGGTCAGTACGATGCTGTTCATTATCTGGGAATAAGTCCAAAGCCTTTCCCACGACCAGTACTATTAAGACTGTTAAGGCAATATCCCACTGCAACGATGCTCCTTTTATGGTGTCAGTTATTGGTGCATTAATTTTTGGTTTACCATCTTGCATGGGCGACCGTGCAGTTGGTACCATACTTACTAAGGTATGCACAAGCTGCCACGGGGTATTTCCTGATGTATTTGAAATTGTCTTCGCCAGATAATTGGAGAACAACATACTTGGATTCATGGCTTCATCCTATACAACAAATCTCTTGTGTTTAGAATATTAAAGAAACTACCTTTTTCGTTTACCTGGGATAGCCCACAAAGCAGTATTAACTGAAACCTTTCTTCAAACTTATCAGCTTCCTTGTCAGCTAAAAGCTAAACTACCCATCCTTGCTTTCAAAAAAGTCAAGTTTCCACCAGGGTATTTGGAACTGATTTAGAAGACACTGGATTAAACAAATACACTACTGCCTTTGGTGCATTTCCCTAAACGAAAAATGGCAAAGCTGACATAGTTTATCATCTTTAAAGAATCTTATTTCTTCCGTTCTGGCTACACCATCCTTTTTCAGAGGATAACAGGTGTAGTCAACTGGGACATGATCCCTTGCTCTGCCAGATACTGTAAAACACACCACTTGTGATACACACCATCATGAAGGAATCATAATGTTTTTACGGTCTTGTTTTGCTTCTTCTCTACCTTAGTCATAAACGCTCTTGATTAAAGCAAGAGACTCAAACTTGTAGTGAATTAGATAAACATATCCATATCTTAAGTAATTACAGTATCTTTGCCTATTGAAGGCTACTGCAGAAGTAGACTCACACAGAGCAAACACAAAACATTTTCTAGAGACTCAATTGCCTATTAAAAGGCCTCGTTACCATATTTTACCTCTAAGTAGTATTTGTAAGTACCATTCTCAGGAATACCTGGATAAATCCATAATCCCATGAATTACTTAATACTACTAATATCGATGTAACCTCATCTCTAGTAAGACTCTATAACTTACCATGATACACTGTTGGTTTTTGTAAACAAGTAATGAAGAGATACATCCATTTAATCATAATGGAAAACACTGTTGTTTATCATGACACAATAATTCTATTAAAAATAACTAATAATTCATACAAACATTAATAGAAATGAGTTTTAAAACAAAACATCTCTTCAAAACTAAAACACTGTTTATCATAAACACAAAGTAAAAACTCCATCAGCTAGAGCAACAACTCTAGCATCTTTCCTGGAGTTGGTAATCCCGCCATCTTCAAGCTTTATAATCAGCTTGAATCCCTGCAAAGTGTAGCAAACATGATTAACATTTTCAGTAACCATCACTCACTAAAGAGTAGAAAACTGATACTAAACATGTTTCAACAACCAATGCAAAAGATGACGTACCTTGTCCCTTAGTTAACAAACTTGGACAATTTACTTTCCAGTGACCCTTCTTGCCACACTTGAAACATTTGTCTTTCTTGCTTTCTTTCTTTCCTTTGTTCCTCTCTCCTTTACTATTCTTCTGCTTCATGTCATTACAACGTGACATAGAAGAACTTTTAGCAAGAGATCTAGAAAGACTTGATAATGCAAGATTGCTCCCAATGCTTCCTTCATCCCTCTTTCCTTTGACATTACTCTTCAGACTCATAAGCAAATTAGAGTGACTCACAGAAAAGACCAAAGAAGCTTGTGCTGACACAAGATCCTTGAGCAAACTGTGAACAATATACTCACTCTTGTTTTTCTCAACAGAAATTCTGAAGTCATCAAATGACTTCGGTAGCGTGTTGAGTATCAAGTCAATTTTGACATCATTGTCAATTTGACCACCCATTAATGTGTACTCATCGATGAGCTGAATGAGTGATTCTACATGTTCACGCTGAACAACCTTGACCCATTTTCTGTCTTACAATGCACTTGATAAGATGGATCTAGTATGTCCATCGATCCCTCCATATGCTACGTTAAGACGTAGCATAATATCACGCGCAAGCCATACATCACTATTGTCTGGCCATGCCATTTGACCACATCCACATGTCGTGCTGTGCACGCTCCTCGTTGGAAGATGTATCGGTCAGAAGACTCGGACAGGGAGTTTGTAGAACAAACAAATGTCCAAAAGTATCTAAAAGTTTGACAATGTCACTTTTCCATCCAGGAAAATTCAGACCAGTCAAGGAATTGTGTACAATTGAATTAATAAGCGATGCAGTAATAGACATATCTGAAAAATAAATAAGCGGATTAAAGTAAGCACATACTACGAGCGATAGAAATCAATATGCATAGTAACCTTGAGGTAAAACAATACAATTTGTGTCCTCTAATTGGCCAAGCTAGTTTATGGCAAGCTACTCGAGTAGCCGTTTACGGTAAATGCTCAACCAGACCAAAAATAGGCCCTTTAATTTCAGACCATGCCAGGTATCCGCCTGCAAAAGAAATTAACATTGGAGATTCTAAGACCATGTTCACCTATCTGGAGCAGGGACATCACAAATGAGTTATACTCTACGCAACATCTAAGGCAAAATAACCACAATTCTAACTCGGGATGATAACAGGCGATTTGTCATACATACTAGACCTATACCGCATGCCCTTTACATCTTTCATTATCCCATTTAGATTACTATTAGAGACTTGTGAAAGTTGTCTCAATGCAAGCTACCCGAGTAGACGTTTGCTCAGAGGTTCCCACTTCTCATCTTAAAATAAATATTTATTTAGAAACCTCATCGCATTAGAACTAGTAAGCTATTTCTAACGCAAGCTACCCGAGTAGACATTTACGTTTTGAAATGCCTTACTTCTAAAGAGAAGTCGTATTTGTGGAGATCTAATGATTTTAGTTTGAAAATAACCAAAATCCAGCTTAGTATTTTAATTCTAAAGGTTTCATGCGCACATATTATTTTATATCTCATAAATCATCTCACATCTAAAATTCCATCATAAATTAATATGATCTTGGAATTTATAGACATAATTTAAAACATAAAATAAAACACGTAAAACATGGTCAGCAAATAAAATTACAACATGCATTAACAGTAAATAAATAAAGAAGTAAACATGCTTTCCTATTATTTACTAGTGCGCACATAATAAATCACATCAATAAGAGAATAAAACAAATAAACAAATAAAATTCTCGTGGCCCCTCAGATGCGATAACTTGGGAAAAAATTAAATCTAACTATTATAAGATTTAATTTTCAATACAGATCTTTAAGTTGGGACTCCGTTGGACTTGAAATCTGAATCGGGCTGAGAAAACAGCATTTGGGTAGCAAATTAGGGTTTCAGGCCTAGACTGGGCCCAAACGTAGCAAACCCTAATTTTTCAGACTGCGGGCTGATATATGTGTGAAATGTATGCTTTTTGGGTGCTTGTTTGTGATTATTTCATATATATTTCACCCACATATCATATATTTTAGGTAGAATTGATATCGTTTTTAAGTTTTTTCGTGTTTGAAGTGTGTAGGAGGAAGATTAAGCATAAATCCATGAGTTGGAGCAAATTTTGGATGAATTTCGACCCAAATCTCGCATATGTAAAGTCGATTTTGATCGAAACGGAGCATGAGGAGCTGGAAGTAGGGAACAGAGACGAATTTCAACCCATACCCGAATGGTTTCAGTCGAAATCTACCTCTGTGAGGCAGACTTCGATCCAGCTCCTGTGATTTCAGTTAAAATCTGCCTTACAGAGGCAGATTTTGACCCATCTTGTCTCATCCCGGTTGAAATGGAGCGGGTTTTGGTGGACTTTCCTGAACAGGGGACCATTTTGGTCAAAATCTGATCATCTTGGGCGAAATTCTGGAGCAATTACTAACTATAAAAAGGGCAAATTCGAGTTGGCTCGGAACTTTTGGCAAATTTTGTGCGGTTACTCACTTTAAAACACTTCCAAACCTTACAAAACACACAATTGA
>JAPKLW010008343.1:1764-13532 GCA_026898455.1 Plectranthus barbatus | reverse complement strand
GACGACTTCCAGTCGCTCATCACAGGGGTACATCGGTGGGAGCACCGCGGGGAAATTGCATTTAAAAATTCAAGAGTGCCAGAGCCATCTGCATTCAACCTAATCCCGACCAGCGGCCTCCCCCACCAGTCTTTTTACGCCTCCAGAATCACTGACTGGTGTCTGCCCCTGCAGCCAGTTGAATATTTCAACTCCACTCTCTACGAGTATGCTGAAAACATCACAGCTGAGGTCGAGAATGCCGTCAATGACGAGATGATGGCTAGCTATCGTAGACTCTGGAGAGTGGACCCGGAGCTGTTTCAAGAGTTCCGGAGATGGAAGATTTTTGACAGATGCCAGCGCCTGCTGACGGTGGAGAAGCGGGCAGTGCTTTATGCCAGGCTGGGTCTAGGATACTGGAGAGCAGAGGAGGAGTGGGCCAATGCCTTCATGGGCACGGATCCTGATTGCCCCCAGCAGCTGTCTTCAAGGAGGATCGAGCGTCGCTTGTTGAAGATTGCTCAGTTTAGGCAGCTGACTGGAAGCTCCGGCCTCCCACCACCGAAGAAGCACAAGTTACCCTTCCTCCAGTTCCGACAAACCAGCCGGGGGTATCAGCTGACGTACGCGCTCAGCCGTCTCACAGTGCTGGTTACCCTCCCGAGGATCCCTCCCTACCATGCTATTCTATTCGACATGGCTGCCTGCGCTCTGATGGTAGACCATATTGTGGAGGAGGATCCCTCGCGTGGCCTGTGGCTGATCCCTGCCATCGCTGCTGTTCCAATTGTTGTGGAGCTGGAGCACATCGACTGGCAGGTGGTGGAAGAAGTTTCTGAACAAGTCCCGCCAGCATCAGCTGCGATGCTGGTGGAGGAGTCAGCCGCAGAAGAGGAGTCAGCAGCAGCAGCAGCATCAGCAGTCCCAGCAGATGCACCAGCAGCCGCTGCAGTCCCAGCAGAAGCATCAGCCGCTGCAGAGCAAGTTGTGGATGGGGCATCTGGCGCTGATATAGTGATGGCTGAAGCCTCATCTGTTGAGCCCCCCACTTCGATGGCCCTGTCAGCAGAGCCTCTTTCCGAGGTCCATCCGCCTGCGCAACTGGTTGCTCTCATTGATGCCAGGATGGACCAGCGATTTTCTTCCTACCGAGCAGAGATGGCGCAACAAATGGAGGCTTTCACCTCTGGGGTGAACTCCTTTTTGGCGCGGATCCAAGAGGGGGAAAGGACGCGAGCAGTCGCTGATGAGGAGAGGGCTCGGCTTGCTGCGGAAGAACGCCGGATTGCTGCTGAGGAGCGTTTGAAGAGGGAACAAGATATGGCGGCTCTTACAGAGATCTTGAGGAATTTAGCTAATCGCAATCAATCACCTGGATCCTCATCTCGGCCATAGGTCTTGTACTCTTCATTTTTTTTGTGTAAGTAATTTTTGTATCAGTTAGACTAGTCAGTTTTTAATCCTGTACTTGTAATTGTAACATCATTAATGGATTGATTACTGACGGGTTGACGACAATTTCTCATTGTCCAACTAATGTCAACTTTTTACTTACCAGCTGAACTTACACATTCAGTGTAATCAGCACCAGCACTCATTTTGATATTTGCTAATTCTAACCTGGCTCTGATTTTTACTTCAAAATTTAATCGAGCAATATCTCTCCCAGTTTGAGGGGGAAGATCTTTAGGTTAAAGCTGATGTGAGGAAGTAGTTTCATGGGTTTGGATCTGATAGGTTTATTTGTAAAAAACCCAGAAATGCTTTGTAATTTTCCTCATCAGCTGAGTGCTCGCTGGTTAGGCTTTGATCGCACCAAAAAGGGGGAAATTGTTGGGAAATTTGGCTAAGTTTCCTTTCCCCAGTAGCTACTTGCTTAGATTCTAGTTTGGTGTTTTGGTGGATCAAATCCTAAGTCCAACCAGCGTCAGTTTGTCTCTAGAATAGCTCTAGTCTCAAATGTAAAGTCCTGTATAGGTATTTTGAGTTGTAAGTCGCAGCTGATCAAGACTCATGCTGGCTACTGTTCACCAGCATGAGATGTGCTTACCAGTTGAGAGAAGTCTCACCAGCAAGCGGCTGACGAAGACTCATGCTGACACTGTTCATCAGCATAGAGTTGAGCTATCGACTGGCTACTGTTCACCAGTGGGAAGATTTCATCAGCAGGAGGCTGACAGATCTACCAGCAGAATATGTGTTCTGGCTGACACTATTCACCAGCGGTGAAGCCACCAGTCACGGGAGATTCCAAGAGATAACATCAGACGAATTGGTAGACCTTGATTGTGCTAAGGAAAGTCACCAGCAGAGACTGCCAGCACAAAGATCACCAGTATGATCTACCAGTCGGAGGTTATCAGCAGAATTGAAGATTCGCTCTGCCGAAGACTTAGAGACAAAAAGAAGATTCGTCTGAGGAAGTAACTGACAGTGTATAACTTTAAGGAGGATGCCTTAAAGTCTATCAGTTCAAGACTACCAGTTCCGATTCCTCGTACTGACGAATAGTGCCGTTCTGACTCAAAGAGATCTGTGTCAGATAAAGCGGTCAAAGATATGGCGCTTTCCGGAAATTCCTACCTGCCGCCTGCAGAAGGACATGCGAGGACAGAGACCATTCCGGATGTGTGCAACGGCTAGTATTTGAATCTGAATCTCACGTCTATAAATACGTGAGATCCAACAGCATTCAATACTCTTAGCTACTCTTGCACACTCTTCTCCGAACGCTCAACTACCGAAAGTCATAAACTTTATTGCAAGCAAGCAAATCGTTCGAGGCTTTTCTTAAAGCTTATCCGTGTGTTGATTTATTCAAACACGAGACTCCAAGTTTCTAGCTTGTGAGTTATTGATCTCATTTGGTGTTCTTTCTCATTCCGAGGAAGAACATAGCAGCTCTTGAGCCAGCCAGCTCCAGAGTTATTACGGGCAGTTTTGCCGCCAGCAAGAGTCAAGTTCTTGGGAGAACTAAACACCCACGTCGTCAGTGGTACCGGTGGAGGTTAAAGTGACGTGCTCGCACTCCATCCAGCTGACAAGAGTTGAAGAAGGTCAAGACCCGGGAGCGGTTGATCCAGTGGACTGGTAGACAAGGCATCTACCAGCTGGAAATAGATCGTAGGAAATCTTGTACCGGATTACTCTCTTTAGTGAATTTCCAGTGCTTCGACTGGAGAGTGGACGTAGATCAGTTGATCGAACCACTATAAAATATCCTTGTTATTTACTGCTTTCAGCATTTACTTACTGATTTAAAACCCAGCACCCAAGTGCTGGAGTATAACTGAAACCAGTTTATAACTGTGCAAACTCGACTCTAAAATTTTCTAAGTCCTGAGTCATCAGCTGACCAGCCAGTTGCCAGTCAGCTGAATACTCAGTTGCCAGTTGACTTACCAGCTGACAAGGTCCCAGTCAGCTGTGTAACCAGCAGAGTGCAAGAAACGATCTTACGTATTTTCCGCTGCCAAAGTATACCCTGATATCCGGGACCAACAGTAGGAGCACTCATCGAAACATGTATCAATTATACTCATAAGTGACATACCTTGTTGCTTGGTGTCAAACATCGGACAATTTCTCCTTTCCAATATCCTGCCTTGCCTTACCTCGAACACTTGTCTACTTCCTTTAACTTTTAAGGTCATTAGTTGGTTCTATGACCTTGCTCCCACTGTTTCCTTTATTTCTCCTGCATCTGGTGCCTCCCTTCTTCCCTTTCACCTCCAGTGAAATAGAAGGGCTCCTAGCAGTAGATGTAGTAAACTTTTTCCTTGTTGAGAAAAGATCCCGAAGTTTCCCATCCACTAGATGCTTCATCTTATTTCTTCTCAACTATCAGTCTAAAGTCATTCATAGACTTCTATAGAGGACTTAGGACTAAATTTTTCTTTAGCCAAGCCATCCATTTCACCTCATCTTAGCTTTACGTGTACATGTCTTTTAACTAAATCAAATACATCACATATTCGCACAGTGATCCACCATCATCCAATTACTGTCTCATAACGACCCTATGAGACTGTATATGGTAATCTTTTTCTATACATCCATAAGTCACGATTATATCCCTTAATATCAATCGTATACTATTAACACTGAAATCCAAGCTGCAACATACTCATGCATGCTTTTTCAGGAGAGGACTCATGAGTAATTGGATAAGGACAGGAAATTACAAAGCAAATAAGGGTGCAAAGGCAATTAATGATTTATCAAATCACATTTCCAGTTTAGGAAAATAGGACCAAATAATAAATATCGAGCAAGAGTAAAATAAGAAAAGTTTGTAATAAAATGTTTGAAAAAATTTAACGATCAAAGTAAGAACATACAAGTAGAACATTGAAACAGATTAGCATTGTAACCTTTTTATAAACCAATGGTATTGTTTCCTCCAATTGCCCAAGTAATATTATTGCATCTTTCAATTCCAGTCCTTTAATTCCAATCCATTTCAGTTACCTTACACAAATGGAACAAATAATCGGAGATAAACTCAGACCATGTTATCATACTGAGTAGGGACATAAAAAATGAGTTATACTCTAAAAAACATCTAAGAAAACGACCACAAAACCAACCTTCCCATATAAAAATCATCTTGTCATACACACACCAGGTCCATGACGCATGATCTTTTATAATAATAGGTTGTCTCATTTAATTCAATCCTAGAGAACTTGTAAATGACCAAATACGCAAGCTACACTTTTAGACATTTATCCACTATTTTATTCACATCCGATTAGAGACAGCTTTGTGGAGGTCTTGCTTAGTATTTTTATTTCAAAAGGATTTTTGCGCAAATAATTATTTTATGTTACTATAAATTATGTTATTGCTAAAATTCCATCATATATAATATGATCCCGGGATTTATAAACATAATTTAAAACATAAAATAAAACAAACAAGCATGCTAAAATAATAAAGCAATTAAATCATGCTTTTCTATTTTACCTAACATGCTTAGTGTGCAAATAATTAACCACATCAAAAAGAACAATTAAAATAAAATAAAATATCATCGTGGCCCCGAAGATGTGGTACCTGCATATCTACCTATTCTATTACATAAATCTGGGATATACAACTCTTCAAAATAATTCTTCAAATTTCTAGGCCTTCAATACTTTGTTGAAATTTGGAAACTAATTGAATACTGCAGATTAAACTAGGTTTTACAATTTTAGGCCCCAAATTTTTTTAGAATTCCGGACTACCTCTGGGCCACCGTGCCAATTAACCGGCTCGTTGACCCAAACCCTAGTTTGAAAATTTTCAAACCTGCAGACACCTTCAACCACCGCCGCCGCCGCCAGAGCAAGACACCACCATCCAGACGTATTCCCTTCGCCGCCTGCGATGTCTGCCCGACATTCGGCATCTCGCTGGCGCACCTGCAGCCAGACGTTGGAGCAGCCTGTGCTCCTCCCTGTCGTTGCTGATGTTTATCCCCAATGGCACTCTCTAGAGCTCGCCATCTCCATCCGTGCATAACACATCATCGTGTAAGACCAACACTGCTGACCGATGTTCGTGCCTCCGACTGCATATGTCACGGCGAGTGATTGCAAAAGGAAAAGGGGCAACAACTAGGGTTTAGGGAGGAGACGGGGAGGCGGCTAGGGTTTTGCGTGCAGGGTCGACATGCTTGGGTGTGTCGACCGACACACCGATGTCGAGCCCTAGCCGCAGTTAGGATTTTGCACCGTGCACACGCTGCACGCGGCAAGCAATTGTCATCCCCGAGCTCACCACAGTCATCGGTCCTGTACGCGAGGCCTGACGCCACCTCCTCTAATTTTGCCTGCGCCGACCACCCCGCGCCCCCTGCGCGCGGCCAGCCAGGGAGAGGAGAACTGCGGTCAGAGCAGAGCTCTAACGTGCACGTCAACAAGTTCTGCACGTTCAGCCCTTCTATCCGACACCTAGCTTGCTGAGAATAGCTACCACCGCATGCCACGCGCCACCTGCGTGCGGCCAGTGGTTCGTCGAAGTTCGCATGAGAGAGGGCTGTGTGGTTGGGTGCCTGCGTACCAGCGCTGCACCGCCCGCCGTCCTTGCCTTTTCTATCAATGTCGGATTCCATTGCCGAAATCGTTGTTCTTGTTGGAATTGTATACATAAAAGCATTATGATTGGTATATTTGGAAACGTTATGTTTGATATACTGGTAATCATTAATGACTTGCAATAAACAACTCCTGTCTGAATTAACAATCATACGATGCGAACAAACACATCCAGTTATCTCGTCGATAGGGAGATCATACGGTGTGTAAGAGATCACAAAAGATAGTATAGATTGTTCGACCTAGCGAGATATAAACAGTTATCACAGTTGAGACAGTTTCTGGTTCGGCTGCCGGGTTAGGCTGCGGCACACAAGTCCATAAGTGGTTTATCTTGACTGCTTTGTGTGACCGGTACATCTCAATGTATTGATAGGATCAACAATGAGATGAACCATTCTACTTGACATATGAATGAGTAAAGATCTCGGTAACTTGGTCGGATCTAAAGTCTAATGAAAGCTGAGGGGCACACATGGGTTGACTGTCACTTTGACTTGCTATGGTGGAGAGTCTTACATGTACTCGTATATCTGCATCTTGGGTGATGGCAGTTTGAGTGGGGTTTCCTCAGGCTGGATTTAGATAACCATATCCGTTTTAGGATGGTGACATTCCCTGGGAAGCTCACGAGGTTCATTATGCTAAGTCCTGCAGGCTGAATCATTGATTCAAGCATAAGCGATAAGGGTTGAGTGGTACTACTCAGAAATAATAAGAGATTAATTAATTATAGCTAATTGTCATACGCTGAATTAATTAATAAATGTTTGAAATCTTAAATATGGGGATTAACCAAGTCAATGCAACCCATTCCTAATAACGTGGTAATAAAGGGGTAGGTCAGCATTAATTCTCTGGTGGCATGAATTAATGTTTATTAATTAATTATGTTCTGGGTTGAACATGGAATTAATTAATAGGAGGCCCACTTTATTATTAGCATTTGATCCCTGGTCTGGCCCAACACTGCTCAGAGCTTATTAGGGTTTATTAAACCCTAATAGCCCATTTTCAGATCTATATAAATAGATGAATCTCTCATTTTTCCCACACACAAGTTTGAAGTTTCAAATCAGAAACCCTAGAGAGATTGTGAGAGAGTGGGCGGCTGTAGATCTGGTAGCGTATCCTCACCAAATTTTCGGATCGAGCAAGGGAACAGATCAGAAGATCAGATCTGTAGGAACGCCATCGCTTTGATCAATTCAAGATCCAGATCTGCACCATCTTCATTGCCATCATCGATCTAGATCTGTAGATCAGTCGTTGGAGTCTCAGGAATTCCTTTGAATCTACGAATTAAATTAAATAGGATCATGCATAGGGCATTTACTGTTTGTCATGATATTTATTTTGATATCCATAAATCGAATCTGGAGTTTTAATAAATGGCGATTCATGTCGCTTATTGTAGACTCAATTCCTACAATTGGTATCAGAGCCAGGTTCGTATTTTATGGCTCTGTCGGAAAATAAATTTGACAAACAGTTTATGCATCTTAATTAATTTATTGTGAATGGATTTATTTTTGTCGTGGATGTTTTTTTTGTTCTCGTGGCCCCTCTCTATTTTTCGTTTTTGGTTTTAAATCGCTAGAAAATCCGCGATTAGATTGATAGAAAAAAATATGTAATAGATCTAGATCTGTAATATTTTTTATTCAATCTGTAAACCAAGATGAGATCGAGAACGAAGAACGGCGATAGAAAATGAAGCACAGGAGTTTTCCGGTGGCTAGATAAAAGGCAGCAGCCGCGCGCCGGCGGCGCACGGCGGTGGCCGGCGGCGGCGCCCATCAGCCTGCCAAGCAGTGGCCGCGCGCAGGAGATGCGCGGCGGATCTCTGTGAGCAGCAGCAGTCGCGCGCAGTGGTCTTTTCTATCGCAGCAGCTCGCAACTTCCCTCTTCCCTGTGCGCGAAGGTGGCGGCAGCGTGCAGCAAAGCTTGTGCTGGGTCGTGCTTTCACCGGTGACTTCACGGTAGTGGCTGTGCGCCCCCTACGCGCGGCAGTTCTCTGCAGATCGCACGAAGGTGGTGGACGACGGGGCCGCGCAGTTGATCGAATGAGAATCCTTTGCCAAAGTAATTGAAGTGAAATTATTGAAAGACTCTGGAAAGGAGTCAATTATGATATCAATCAACAATTGATTGATCATACTTCCATTATACCCAACAATGTAATATCTCCTGAAGAGACTTCATGCGCAGCACATGCTCCCAAACCTCACCACCTTCAGCCATTTTTCAGTTTGCAATTTGCATTATAAAATCGCCACTAACAGTCTGTCCCAGCATGCCATAAGTCTTAATTAGATCTCTCGATATCTCAACCGCATCAATAAAAAACAAATACTTGAGGCGGAGTTCCTCAATCATGGACGACCTGAACTAGGAAAAAAGCTTATCATTGTTCATCATCCATTTTTCAAAGGACTCCTTTGAATAATAAGAAGACTCAATCAAAACCGCAGCCGGACGAAGCAAAAGTAACAAAAAAATAGTCTGAGTAGCAAACATATATTGCTCCATGAGCCATTTCCATTCCAAGAAATTTGAACCCTTCAAGGGATTTTGTGCCAAGGTATGAACAAAACAATAAAGCAGAAAATAAGATCATACAAACAAAACAATTGAAATAAATATACATAGTAATCTTTAGATAAAACAACACAATTTGTTTCCTTCAATTGCCCAAGCTAATTTACTGCAAGCTACTAAGTAGACGTTTACGACAAATGCTTAAGTAGACGAAAAGGTCCTTTAATTTCAAACCATACCACGTATCCAATGACAAAAGAAATTAATATTGGAGATACTAAAACCATGTTAACATATCCGGAGTAGGGACATCACAATTGAGTTATACTCCTGACAACATCTAAGCTAAAATAATCACAATCCTAACCCCGGATGGTAAAAATAAAATTTTCATATGCACTCGACCATACCGAATACCATTTACATCCTTCATTATCTCATTTAGATTAATCTTAGAGACTAGTGGAAGTTGTCTAAACGGAAGCTACTAAGTAGACGTTTGCTCAGAACAACCACCTCCGGATTTCGAGGTGAAAAATGGCGAGACTGTGGAGAAGAAGAAGGATAGCCTCGACGAAGTGCTGAAGAATTTCATCAAGGCTTCGGACCACAGAATGGGGAAAATTGAGAAAGAAGTGGAAGGAGTCCACTCCAAGATGGACATGTTTGACAAGCACGCCAAGATCCTTGAAACTCAAATGAGCCAAATTGCTACCACCATCGGAATACAACATACTCCAGGAAAGCTGCCCAGCACCACCGAGGCAAATCCCAAGAACCGGAAAGATTGCAAAGCTGTGAGGCTGAGGTCCGGAAAGAGCTACAAAAGTCCAAGGATGCCCCAAAGCAAGTTTGGAGGGAGAAAAGAAGCAGACCCAGCAGAGCCGGCCTCTGTTTCGATCGACAGGAATCCTGTCGATCGACACAGAGGCCCAGAAGAGGCAGTCGACACAGATTCAGATGAGGAGATCGACAGAACTGCAGAGGGTGTGTCGACCGACACACCCCCTGTCGATCGACAGGCAGTCCAGACTCCAGGCCAGTCGACACATCAACACTTTCAGCACCATTCTTCCACTTCCGATGCTGCTAGGCCACCTCCGATGCCATTTCCTCAGAGATTCGCCAAGCAGAAAGAGGATTCCAAGTTCTCTCGCTTTGTTGAGAACTTGAAGAAGGTAAGCATTAATATTCCACTAATTGAAGCTCTTTCTGAAATTCCAGGTTACATGAAATATCTCCGGAAGCTGATGAGCGCAAAGAAACACTTCGTGGAGAATGCAACCGTGAAGCTTCATGAGCAGTGCAGCATGGTCCTACAGAAGAAACTTCCAGTCAAACGAAGTGATCCAGGATGCTTCACCATTCCAGTTGAGATCGGGGGATTCAAGTTCGAGAAGGTGCTGTGCGACACTGGTGCCAGCATCAACCTAATGCCCTTCTCTATCTTCCAGCGCCTCAAGATTGGAGAGTTGAGGCCGACTACAATTACTTTGTAGATGGAAGACCGATCTGTGTCTCGCCCGAAAGGTATAATCGAGGATGTTCTCATTCGTGTGGGTCATCTAATTTTTCCTGCAGATTTTGTAGTCTTGGATATGAAGGAAGATTGCAGTACACCCCTCATCTTGGGAAGGGAATTCCTAGACACTAGTGCTGCGCTGATTGATTGCCGTGGTGGGGAGATCACGCTTCGAGCAAATGAGGAAAGGATCACATTCAAGCTCGACACAAGCCGGCAACAATCCGAATGCTTCAGAATCACATTCCGGGAGGAAGCAGCTGAGGAAGAAGAAGAAGAAGCAAGTGAGGAGTTCAAAGAAGACCCAGCCGCTCAAAGATGGGAGCGAGGGAATGAGTCGGCAAAATTGTCAATTACACCGTCTCTTCCCGAGCTCACTACTGTCATCCAAGATCGGTGGGTCTATATGGTGGATTCTCATGGGAGGCGAGTGCGAACTAGCCCGCCCTGGTTCTGAAAACAGGTATCGTCGAGCTACAACGTTAACTAAAGCACTTGTTGGGAGGTAACCCAACTGTTATTTGTTTTTATTTCAATTCCTTTCAATTTTCGTATATTTTATTTTCTGCCATTACTTTGTTTGGTTTTGTTATTCAATTTTGAAAAAAAAAAAATTTTGGAGGAATTGCCTCTGTTTCGATCGACAGACCGGCTGTCGATCGACACAGAAGCATGGCGCACGGAGAACACTTCAATCGACAGCATCATGAGTCGACAGAAGGCTCTGTGTCGATCGACAGGCCCTCTGTCGATCGACACAGAGTGCCAGCAGCACCAAATCTTCGTCGCGCAGCTCTGACTTCCTCGGGTGGATAAAAACGTCGATGTCTGAGACCGACAGTCCGGTACAGTTCTGTTTCTTGTCTGATTTTCAAACTTTTTCTTACTCTCCGAGTTCGAAATAAGTGTGGGGGGATGTGGACAAGAAATTGGAACTTTCTATCCCTTTACTTGCTTTAATTTTTTTTTTTATTGCATTATTTGATTTGGTGTGTTTAATGTTTTGCAAATAAAAAAAAATATAGATATTATGTGAGGAAAATCTTTAAGTAATTGAACCCTCTAGCATTATATGCAATGTTTGGAATCGATCCTTGATTAGTTGAGTTGATTTCGATTGTGGTTGATTTGCCTATGAATGTAGAATACCGCATGATAGGGTCTAATTGAAACTTACACTTGCATGATGTTTGAGTGGATTGAAATTGACTAAGGAAGAATTTTTGAACCCAAGTGAGATTTGAGCCTTTATTTGTTCATGAGAGATTCGCATGTATGTTTTCGTTTCTCTAGAACTTGCTTTTGTTCTGTTTTGAGACTGCATAGTGTGCACAATGATAGAAAATGATCTTAGGCCATCTTTGTTAGCCAATTATCCTAAACACTGTCCCTTGTTATATTTTATCACTAGATTAACCCCTTTGAGCCTGTTGTTTTTCTTTCTTGGTCTATGAGATGAGGAAACATTGTAGTTCTGTCTTGTCTATGAGGGAGTGCTATGAAAAAGGTGATTTGTATCCTGTCTATAGGATTTGGGTGAAATTATGGTAACTCTTATAAGTGGATGAGAAATTTTTAAATTGGTGAAGCAAAAGAAGGTTGGGCTCTAAAAAAAAAAAAAAAAAAAAAAAAGAAAAAAA
>JAPKLW010008342.1:0-13532 GCA_026898455.1 Plectranthus barbatus | reverse complement strand
ATTATTAATTTTCTAATTTATTATAACATCAGTCGTGGGCACATTCATATTGTTTATTGTGGATATGTGAACATTCTGATATCATATAACACATACCCGATTTATAAATGAGTTTTATTCAAACATATAATAATGTGGAAAGATTTTTCATAAGACAATCTTATAAATCAAAACTTACAAAATAATTTTCATCTTATGCCGAATACTAATTGTTTGGGTCGGAAATATAAAAGCCCAAAATATAGAGGCCCAATGTTTCAGACAAAAAATTTCATGGATCTAGCCCACATATCCGAGGTCATATATGGTAATTCTAATCGAAGCAGTTCGAAGGAGTTCGATAGACGGAGTTCGATAGGGAGGCAGTTCGAAGAGTAGATGAATGCAGCTGCAATAATGGCGAATATAATCATGGAAAGCGAATCTCTCGGAAACTGACGACCAACGGAATGAAATCGGTAATAAAGGCCAGCGGAAATCACGGAATTAAAGGGGGAAGCCGTTATATGGAGCTCTGTATATATTTTGGGAAAAACACATTTGGAGGCTAATCAGAAATTAAAGAACGGAAGCACGATCATTGAGCACAGTCCAAAAATACCAAAGCATTGTAGTTCGGAGCAGTTCGATTCGGCTGAATCTCTCTTTTCTTTCATATTGTGATAATTCAATTATATCGCTTGCTACGTTAATTATATTTTCATCAGCCATTCTGTTATTTTCATATTTGAAAATTCAATTTGTTCTTGGGCTTCTTAATAAACACAAAAACACCCGCAACAATTTGGCGCCCACCGTGGGGCCCAAGAACAAGGTTATACTAACATTTGTTGCAGGAAATGGCGGAAGGCGGGAACAAGACCAACACCATCGAGCTGGTTGCTGACGGGACCACCCCCCGGCTGAAGGTGGTGAAGGGATTTGTGAACTGAATCACGAAGTCCGTTTGCCAAGGATCGTTAATTGGAATATCAAAAATAAATTGCTATGCCTATGAACAATCCTAGCATGCTCCTATATTATTATGCATAAGAAGGTTTATGCGGAATACCTGGATCGATGATCTCTGAAGAACGCGTGCGCGGAGATGCTCTTTGATCTTTCCCACGCACAAGGATTTAATTTCCTAACAGATTGAGGAAATAAATCTATGAAAATAATAAAGTTATTTTCGAAAATAAAGAGGAGAGGGAGAAGAAGAAAAATCCTCCTGATTTGATCTTCTGATTTGTATCCCAACTCGATCTGAAAATCCGGTGAAGATTCTCTATCAGATCCCTTGCCCGGTTGAGAAGCAGAATTTCCTCCTCGTTCTCAGATCTTAGTCGATCACCACAGCTTCCAAATTCTGGTTTGCTGTGTGCAACTTATGATCTTGTGGTGTGTTGAGATCTGAGGAACTGAGGCCTATTTATAGGAAATTACTGGACTCCTATTGGGCTTGAGTTTCATGGGCCAGACCAGGGACCAAAATGCAAATAGCAAATAAGGCCTATCAATTAATTAATTCCCATATTCAACCCAGAATATAATTAATTAATTAATATTGATTCATTCCACCAGAGAATCAATATTGTCCTACCTATTTGCTACCACGTTTTGAGGTACGGGTTGCATGGGCTCGGTATATCCCCACATTTAAGGTTACAGACATTCGTTAATTAATTTAAGCTCTGACAAGCTATTTAATTAATTAACATCTTATATTCCTGAATCAATCCACTCAAACCTTTTCACTTATGCTTGAACTTAATCAGCCTGCAGGACTTAGCATAACGAACCTTTTGAGCTGTTCAGGGAATGTCACCATCCTATACTGGATGTGGTTACCTAGTTCAGATACCAGACAGTCATACACAAACTGCTATTACCCAAGATACAGATATACAAGCTCAACTAGAGCCTTTCACTGCAACTCAAAGTAATACACAACCTGCATATACTTCTGTACCTTCATTTAGGCTTAGGATCTCGTCAATCTACAGAGATCTCGATTCTTTTAATGTTAAATAAAAGAATCGATCTCGACTTAGGTCCTTATCAATGTGTGCCCCACACCAGCATACCAAGCCATCCAAGATAAGATGCTTAGTACTGCGTATGCTGCAGCCTACACCGACAGTTTATCCTGGAACTGTCTCAGCTGTGATAACTATTTATATCTCGCTAGGTCAAACGATCTATACGATCTTCCGTGATCTTCTACACACCGTATGATCTCCCTATCGACGAGATAAGAGGATTCCAAGTATATTAACCAATCGACTTTAGTATATAAATCCATCAGGTGGTGCGTCGCTCGGGGCAGGTAGAGGACTGAGTCAGGGTCGAGGTACGCACTCGGTTGCGGGCCGTGGAAGTGAGGTTCCAATAGGTCGAGGACGGTCGACAACAGCTGGATGCGGAGCGAAGCAGCCTCGTGAATCATTAGATGACATGAGGTACGCCTTTAACGTGACACCGCTTAGTGAGCTGTCATTTCCTCCACTGCCACCATCGTTGATGCAGGATCCTTACGTAGTGCAATTGGTAAGTCAGGTGCAAGCGGGCCGAGGCATAATGGAGAAACTGGGGGCCCAGGTTGAAGCAGTGACTCAGAAGTGCCAGGTGCTTGAGCAGGATAACAGGCGGTTACACCAGCTCGCTGCGCAGCCAATAGTGGAGGAACCTGGTAGCACTAGTAGAGTCCGAGTGGCTACGGCCCGCGATCTGAAGGATGAGTTCAACCAGGCCGCTGGGGATAAGACCGATCATCTGATGCCAAGGATTCCCTTCGAGGGGCGGAACCCGAATCCAAGACAGTCAACCCTAGATCTAGCGGGGAGAGCAGTACTGGCACAGATGGAGCGGCGATTTGAACAGCGTCTCAGCTACTTCGAGTCGCTGATCGCAAGGGTACCAGGTCTTCCGCCTCCAGAGAGAACCATTCCGCGTGAAAGTTATGTGGAATCACCATTCGCGCTGGAGATTGTAGAGGCTGAACTCCCAGATAGGTTCAACCCTCCGAGCTTCGCACTCTATGATGGCACCATGGATCCGGAGAATCATGTGGCAGTTTACAAGCAGAAGATGTTTGCGCTGGTGATTCCTAGTGCGCGGCGCGAGGCGTGTATGTGCAAAAGTTTTGGATCGAGCCTTACCAGACCCGTTCTACAGTGGTTCATCAACTTGCCGAAGGGGTCGATCTCGACGTTCTCTGAGCTAGATCAACTATTTCTCCGTCAGTACTCGAATAGCAGGGAATTGGACAAGCATCGGGATGATTTTTATGCCATAATCCAGAAGCCTGGGGAGTCTCTTAGGGCGTACTTGTCAAGGTTCAATTAGGAGTTGGTGGCGGTGCCAAATTGCCCTAACAGTACCGCAGTGCGAGCCTTTACCAAAGGACTAGACGTTGACTCTGATTTGTACCAGGAATTGTCAATCTACCCTTGCCAAACTATGGATGATGCCCTTAATAAGGCTTGGGCGCTGATTAAGTGGGAAGAAGATGAACCTTATCACAAGGCACGATGCAGTGGAGGGCGAGCTGTGGTGGCACGAGAGGAGCGCTGACAGGAGTAGCGCGACTGCCATCCCGCGCGGCCGCTTGTCCGAAAGCAGGCCGCCCCAGGTTACACCCTTTCAATCGAGCCCACGGAGCTGGCGCAGAGCGTGCTTCGCCAAATGTCGGAAAAGGTCAGGTGGCCACAAAGGATGAAAACCGACCCTTCTATGAGAGATCCGAAGAAGTTCTGTGACTTCTATAGTGATCACGGCCACGCTACGGAGGATTGCCGAGCACTCCGATTGGAGGTCATTGAGTTATTGAAGAAGGGTCTGCTGATGAAATTCTTGTCAGATAAGGGGAAGAGGACGTGGACTTGTGAAAAGCATCCCGCCTCGGCGCAGGTCAAGGGAAGTCGACCTGACAAGCAGCCGATCCTAGTTAGAACTATAAATTGTATTAGAGGGGGCTCCGAGATTAGTGGGATCACCAGATCAGCAGCAAAGAGGGCCAGAAGGCAGGCCCCCGGAGAGGTGCGGACGGTGCAAACTCCTACAGCGCATGCGCCTATTGAGTTTAAAGACAAGGACATTCCGGAGTTAGCTCACCTGTTGATAAGTGCGCTATTTCGTTCACTTATCAATGGATTTTTAGGGTGTTTTGATAGTTTAAGTGTATTTTTATGTCATTTTCCATGCATCGTAGTGTTTTGATGTTTTGTTTACCTGTCATGCTGAAAAATGTAGTTTTTGAGGTGGAAAATCGACTAAGTATGGAAGTTGGATGATCCAGTGATGTTCTTTGTCGCGATCGATTCCCATGCTATCGATCGAGACTGTTGCAAGTGCTGGATGAGTCGAAAGATGGTCTTGTGGGATTTTTACTTCCCTGTCAATCGACAGGGAGCCTGTCGATCAAAAGGGAGGCCAAAGTGGAGGAACGTCGTATTTCGATCGATAGTGCAACCTCACTCCAGAGCAGACTGCTGAGCAATTGAGAGAGATGCACTCCATGCGGGAGCGCATGATGATACTAGAGCAAGAAAGAGCCGACTACAGAATCCCTCGAGATGGCAATCCACATGGAGACCAGTCAGATAAATAGTTTGATGAAGCCGAGCCTAGATTTGACGCTGATGAGGATGAGGATGACATCCAGAAAAGATACAGATCTAAGTTCCAGGAGACTGACTTCAGTATTGGCATCAATGCCAACAATTTTGAGCTGAAGACTGGTTTGGTGCAGATGGTTCAACAAAACCAATATAGAGGCCGACCTACTGAGGACCCCTATGCTCATCTGGAAAATTTATCATGCTATGCAACACAGTCAAAATCAATGGAGTTAGCAAGAGTGCCATACGGATGAGGCTCTTTGCCTTCTCTCTACGAGATAAAGCCCAATCCTGGTTTTCTGCTCTGGATAAGACCCACATTAGCACTTGGACGGAATTGAGGAATGCAATCCAGGTGAATTTTTTTCCCCAAGTGTCATCAGACAAAGAAAGAAGGATATCAACAGGTTTTCTCAGAGATATGACGAGAGTTTCCATGAGGCTTGGCAGAGATACAAGGAGTTGCTGAGAGTGTGTCCTGGCCACGGGTTATCTTTGGTAGATCAAGCAGAGATATTTTATGAATGATTGAATGAAAGGACCATCGAATTAGTGGACTTCACATTGGGGGACTTCTAGTTAGGCTGACGCTACTGATGTCAATTTTGTCCAACGAGGTGGTTATCAGAATAACAACCGAGGAGGATACTCACAGAATCAAGGCTACAATCAAGGGTACAATCAAGGCTACAATCAGAACTACAATCAGAGTTACAATCCCAACAAAGCAAGGAATCACCCAGGTTTCTTGTATTCAAATCCTGTTGCTGCTGAACAACCTCCTGCTGGATTCAATGTGCAAGATGGAGCTATTGTGGAGCCAAAAAAGCTGAATCTCGAGGAGATCCTAGCCAAGTTCATGCAAGGGTCTGATAAAAGAGTTGGGCAGTTGGAGCAAAAGGTGCAAGGAATCAATGCCAAAGTAGATAGAGTGGAGAAACATGCTCAGATGATCGAGACACAGGTTAGGTAAATTTCCGCTTCCTTTGGATCACAACACAAACAAGGGCAGTTACCAAGCAACACTCAGGCGAACCTGAAGAATCAAAGTAATCAGGTCAATGCCATCACCTTGAGGGGTGGCAAGTCTTACAAGGGACCCGAACTGAAGGAGGCCGAGACTGAGGCCGAAGAAGGAGACGAAAAAGAGGAGGAGCCTGCAGGTGATGCCTCTGTTTTGATAGACAGGGCCTCTGTCGATCGACACAGAGGTATGGATCAGCCAGTCGATCGACAGGGCCCCAGTCGATCGACACAGCCGTCAGACCCCAGTGAAAAGTGGCCCCGATGCCGTTTCTACAGCAGTTTGCCAAGAAAAAGATGAATGAGAGGTATGCACGGTTCCTAGAGAACATGAAGAAAGTGCACATTAATATCCCTCTTGTGGAAGCTTTGAAGGAAATGCCGGGGTATATCAAATTTCTGAAGGATATGGTCACTCAGAAAAGAACTATGCTGCAGCACGAGACGGTGAACCTATTTGAGGAATGCAGTGTTATTATTCAGAAGAAGCTGCCTCTGAAAAGAGAAGATCCGGGTTCATTCACTATTTCTTGTGTTATAGGTGGAGAGACATTCGGCAAGGTGCTTTGCGATTCTGGAGCAAGTATCAATCTGATGCTGCTGTCGATTTTCAATTGACTGGAGATTGGGGATATCAAGCCGACTACAATCACCCTTCAGATGGCTCATAGATCGATCTCATATCCTAGAGGAATTGTGGAAGATGTTTTGGTAAAGGTAAAAGATTTTATACTTCCGGCTGACTTCGTTGTTTTAGATATGGAGGAGGATCACAATATCCCGCTGATTCTGGGGAGACCATTTCTGAGGACCTGAGGAGTCCTGGTCGATATTCGAGAAGGGAAACTGACATTCCGAGTCGACAATGAGTTTGTGACCTTTTCGATTTACAAAGCTATGCAAAAACACGATGATCGGAGTTACCAAGAAAATTGTCATATGATAGACAGCTTCGATCCGGTGATTTCTTCTCCTCTACTTTCTATTCACTCTGAAACTGATTATTTGGAACAATGTCTTCACCCCTCTCTATTTTCTTTTTCAGAGTTAGATGAAGCTTGTGAGGAGATTCTGGACTTTATTAAGGAGCTTGATGTGAAGGAAGAATTACCCAGGGCAAAAGAGAACAAAAGGGAGCCCCTGTCGAGCCAATATGTAGAAGAAGGAGAAAAAAATTGAGCAATGGCCTTTGCCTCGCTCGACACAGAAGCAGGGTCGACTGCAGCAAAATTACCTCCCTGTCGACCGACAGGGAGCTTGTCGACCAACAGGGAAGCCAAAAACCAATCTGCAGCAAATTTACCTCCCTGTCGATCGACAGGGCGGTCAAAGTCCAACAAATCAAAAGGCAGGGCAGGAGGCTGAAGAAGAAGCAACTTGCCTCTGTCTCGATCGACAGAGAGGTTGTGTCGATCGACACAGCCGCACCAGAGGCCGTACACCGGCCCGAACCACCTATTTTGGAGCAGAAACCTCTTCCTTCTCACTTACAATATGCTTATTTGGGTCCTGACAATACTTATCCTGTAATTGTTTCATCTTTTCTTACTTCTACAGAGTTGGAAAAGCTGCTACGAGTTTTGAGGGACCACAAGTCAGCTATTGGATGGACACTGGCAGATATCAAAGGAATTAGTCCAACCATATGCCAGCACAAGATCAATTTGGAAGAGGAGGCTAAGCCAAAGAGACAAGCCCAAAGAAGACTCAACCCTACAATGAAAGAAGTCGTGAAAAAGGAAGTACTGAAGCTTCTAGACAATGGGATGATCTATCCCATCTCCGACAGTTAATGGGTGAGTCCGACACAGGTTGTGGCCAAGAAATGGGGGATGCAGATTGTGAAGAATGAGGATGGCGAAGAGGTGGCGATGAGACCAGTCACAGGATGGCGGTTTTGCATCGACTATCGAGCTCTGAATGCCGCCACATGCAAGGATCACTTCCCTCTTCCCTTCATCAATCAGATGCTCAACAGATTGGCAGGTCATCCCTACTACTGTTTTCTTATTGGATATTGTTGTTATAACCAAATTGCAGTAGCCCCGGAGGATCAGCATATGACAGCTTTCACTTACCATATGGAGTCTTTGCTTACCGGAGGATGCCTTTTGGTTTGTGTAATGCCTTGCTACTTTTCAGCGGTGTATGATGTCTATTTTTCATGATTTTATTGAGCACATTATGGAGGTTTTTATGGATGACTTTTCTGTCCTTGGTAGCTCGTTTGATAATCGCTTGCAGAATTTAGCTACGGTGATGGAAAGGTGCACTAAGAAAAACTTGTGCCTGAATTGGGAGAAATGTCTCTTCATGGTGAAAGAAGGAATTATACTAGGACATCGGGTGTCCTCTGAAGGTTTGGAAGTGGACAAGGCCAAGATCACGGCGATTGAGAAGATGCCGCCACCACTGAATGCAAAGGGAGTTTGGAGTTTCCTAGGCCATGCCGGGTTCTACCGTAGATTTATACAGGATTTCTCTAAAATCTCTAGACCTCTTTGGAATCTGCTTGAGAAGGATGTGTCTTTTGTTTTTGATGCAGATTGTCTGAAGGCCTTCGAGCAGTTGAAGAAGGCATTGGTGACTACTCCAGTCCTCACTTCTCCGAATTGGGATGAGCCCTTCGTGCTCATGTGTGATGCTAGCGACTTTGTTGTTGGAGCGGTTCTAGGGAAGCTTTTCCATGTCATCCATTATGCCAGCAAGACCATGAACCCCGCCCAATGCAATTACACCACCACAAAGAAGGAGATGCTTGTTGTTGTTTATGCATTTGATAAATTTCGGCCCTACCTGATAGGGTCGAAAACTGTTGTTTATACTGACCATGCTGCAATTAAATATTTGTTCGCTAAGCAGGATGCCAAGCCAAGATTGATCCGATGGATCATGTTTCTTCGGGAGTTCGATGTGGAGATCAAGGACCGAAAGGGCTGTGAGAATGTGATTGCCGACCATCTCTCCAGGTTGGAATATTCGGTTGAGGGGGAAGACCAGAAGTTTAGGATCCAAGAGAATTTCCTGGATGAACAGGTCTTTTCACGCAAGGATAGGGACCTCAAGGAGTACTACTGCAACAAGACTCCTTGGTATGCTGACTATGCCAACTATTTGGTGAGTGGAGTACCCCCTCCGGAGTCTACCCCGCAGGAAAGGAAGAGATTTCTGAAGGAGGTCCGATTCTATTATTGGGAGGATCCATACCTGTGGCGCCGATGTGCCGATACCATCATCCGCCGGTGCGTCCCTCAGCCTGAGTTCTTCAAGATCATCATGGCTTGTCACTCCTCTCCTAGCGGTGGCCACTTTGCTGACAACAGGACCGCCTTCAAGGTCCTTTCTAGTGGTTTCTACTGGCCGACCATCCTTGGCGATTGCAAAGCCTATGTTGCTAACTGTGACAGGTGTCAAAGAATGGGCAATATTTCAAAGAAGGATGAGATGCCCCAAACTCCGGTGGTAGAGGTCGAAATATTCGATGTGTGGGGGATAGATTTTATGGGACCCTTCCCACCATCGGGAGGTTTTACTTACATTCTTTTGGCTGTTGATTATTTTTCCAGGTGGGTGGAAGCCATTCCTACGACCACCAATGACGCCAAGGTTGTCGTGAACTTCCTCCAGAAGCATATGGTGACTCGCTATGGCACTCCGAGGGCTTTCGTAAGCGATGGTGGTTCCAATTTCTGTAATCGTACTATAACTTCTCTTCTTGCTTGATATTGTGTTAAGCACAGGGTTACCACTCCATACCATCCTCAAGGGAATGGCCTCGCCGAGTTGTCCAATAGGGAGATCAAAGGGATCTTTGAGAAGACTGTCAAGATGAAGAAGGATTGGGCATTCAAGCTCCTTGACGCACTGTGGGCTTACCATAGTGCTTTCAAGACGCGGATTGGTATGTCTACATTCCAGTTGGTCTTTGGTAAGTCATGTCATCTTCCTGTGGAGGTTGAGCACAAGGCATGGAGGGCTATGAAGGAGCTGAATCTGAATTGGAAGGCTGCTGCTGAAAGCCGGGCTGCATACCTCAATGAGATGGATGAATTTCGAGAAGAGGCATATGAGAACTCCATGATTTACAAGCTCCGGGCCAAGAGATTCCTCGACCAAGGCTTGAAGAGGTGACAGGACTACAAAGGAGATCTGGTTCTAGTCTTCAACACTCGCTGGATCCGGAGGGAGGAGCGCGATCAGAGTCCACCACGGGAGTGAGGTCTAGATTCCTTTCCTACAAGCTGACTTTCAAAATTATTCTTCCCTTCGTGTTGAATAAGTTTGGGGGGAGGATGACTTGTGGGAATGGAATCTATTATCATTTACTTGCTTTATTTATTTCAGTTATTTCCCTGTATTCTGTTTCTTTCAGATGTACTTGTTATTTTCTTTATTTCCCTGTATTCAGTTTCTTTCAGTTGAACTTGTTATTTCCTTGTACTTTATTTTCTTTCCGATGTATTTGCTTCAAGTTCAAAAATATTTTAAGTGTAACTTGAGATTATGTACTCTTCCATCCCTATTTATGAACTTGTTTGATTGATGATTGGTCTACACTAGACAATTAGGATTGCATGATGAGTAGCCGATGACAGGAGAATACCGCATGATGAGTTGCTCTCTAATTCTTGATTTTGCTTGATTTATCTGGTTTGAATTAGATACTGTTAGGGAAGAACGAAAGAACCAAGTGAGATTTGTGCCAGAATTTTTCTTTCATGTGTGATCGAGTTTGCAGTTGGATTCTAGAATTTGGCTTATTTCTCTCTCGAGTCTGTATTGATGTAAAACTTAGTGAAAATGACCTTAGGCATCTCTTTTCTTAGCCTTATCCCAAAGACTAACCCTACACGTGACCACTTGTAGCCACTTTTGAGCCTGAAAAGCCTTTTCTTGATATAAGTAGTGTTCTAGTGAGTCAATTGTGGATTGAATTGGAAAAAAATGATGGGAAGGGTAATCTGATTATGAGTTTTGTGGATAGTTGGATATTTTGAATGCTCGTGAATTTGAGTTGACTTGGAAAAAAAAGGAAAAAAAAGAGAGAATAATTGTGGTAAATCAGTTCACAAGGTGAACATGTGTTGAAAATAAAAAAAAATGTGTGTAAGTGTAGAAAAGATGAAGTTGAGAAATAGATGTGATGTGGTGTGATAGTTGGGAAGTTAAGAAACTCGTATTACTTTGAATTGAGTGAAACACATGTCCTAAACACTTGAGTGATGAGTGATTGTTAAAATTCTTTCTATCTGTGAGGTTCTTCCCAAAACGGTTGATGATTTGGATTGGATCTTGATTGCATTATCTTTTGGATGAGAGTGTTCTTATATTATGATGAATCTTGTGAGGCATTGGACATCTCTGTTTGCTTGAATTTAAGTTTCTTTTTGTGTTTTGATCGAGTACGATCAATAGTTCAAGTTTGGGGGAGTTGATAAGTGCGCTATTTCGTTTACTTATCAATGGATTTTTAGGGTGTTTTGATAGTTTAAGTGTATTTTTATGTCATTTTTCATGCATCGTAGTGTTTTGATGTTTTGTTTACCTGTGCTGTCGATCGATTCCCATGCTGTCGATCGAGACTATTGCAAGTGTTGGATGAGTCGAAAGCTGGTCTTGTGGGATTTTTACTTCCCTGTCGATCGACAGGGAGGCCAATGTGGAAGAATGTCGTATTTCGATCGACAGTCATTTCGTCGATCGAAATACGGGCTCGTTTGGAATGTATCTCGAATTATTTATTATTTCCATGTTTAAAACATATCTACTCAGTATATATATGGTTGTTTTGGGCGAGAATTAGAACTTATGCCCCTTTGAGACCTAAACCTAGAGTTTTTCATTGTTCTTGAATTATTTTTGACTTGGAGTGAAGATTTTGATCGAATTTCTCCAAGACTGAATGCAATTGCAAGACTTGTTTTCTCTATGAAGAATTCTTACAGGTTTTATCTTTCCATGTTTTTTATTAATATGAATATGTCTAGGTAATCCTTTTTTCAGATTCTAGGGTTTATGTGATTGTCTTGGATTCATGTTTAGGTAATTAAATCGATCAACAATTTAAATTGGTTTATCAATTCTTGTGCTTTTTCTTAATCTGGTTGAATTGGCCATTTGATTAGGTTTTCATAATTAATTAATTTGAGACTGAAAAGTGAAAATTGATTAATGGATTTAAGATTGATAATATGGATTTTTAATTGTGTCTGAAAAGAAGAATTTCATCCATAGGAATAAATCTGATGTTTTTGGGAGTTGTTAATTTTTCTAGAGACCGAGAGGATATATGAAATTAATAATCTACTTTATGAATTGCCTAAACCAGGGATTTGTAATGTTTTTCTGATGTTCCACCACAATCAATAATTTAATTGATCGATTATTATCATTGCATGCTATCCTTGACATGAACTTGCCCTGGAATCTGATCTTTTCTCTAGTGTCTTAAAACTCAATTTTTTAAATCTCTGCTTTAATTTAATTTTCTTGCAAATTAGTTTTTAATTCCAAAACACATCCAAAATTCTGTTTACTTGGACAATAAACCGAAAACAAATATTTCAGTATATGAGATGTTCGCTTTTACAATCTCTGTGGGATCGATAATTTAAACTTGACATTACACTATAAGTATCATTATTAAAATAGTGATCACCCGCATGATGATGCGCTGGTAATTTCCATGCAGGTGTCGGACTGCCTTATCAAACGAATTCTCATGGATAATGGTAGTTCGACAAACATTCTCTTCCAGCATACGGTGAAACAAATGAAGGTCCCGGAAGAGAGGATTGTGAGAAACCAGACTCCGTTGATCGGATTCAACGTGGGGGTACAGATGACGGTAGGGACCGTAACCTTGCCGACCTATTGTGGATGAGCTCAGTATGACGTTTCATTCATCAATGTGCCCAATGCATATAGCGCACTCTTGGGGCGCCCGTGGCTCCATCAACTCCGGGCGGTCCCCTCTACGTACCACCAGTTGGTTAAATTTCTGACCTCGGAGGGAATTTGCACCATTAAAGGGGAGCAAAGCGTTGCTAAAGAGTGCTACAACGCAAGCTTTAAAGTGGTGTGCTTGCAGCAGCACTTTGCAGCCGATCCATTGCTGCCACCAGTCGGTGAGGTGGGAAGTTTGGTAGAAATACAGCTCGACCCCTCCGATCCTACCAAGAGGACGAACATTGGGAGCGAGCTCAACCCCGAGGTTCGAGATGAGCTCGTGGATTTCCTGAGCAGAGAGCGCGCAGTATTTGCATGGTCTCACAAGGATATGGTCAGCAAAGATCCCAAGGTGATGACCGACCAGTTGCAAGTAGATCCGAGCGCAAGACCTATACAGCAACGGAGGCGGAAGTTCTCTTCGAGAAAGAATGATGCTATAAATGAACAAATTCAGAAACTACTTGATATTGGATCCGTAAGGAAGGTTAAATATCCAACTTGGTTGGCTAGTGTCGTGGTAGTGAAGAAGAAAAATGGGAAGAATCGTGTTTGTGTTGACTACACGGATCTAAACATGGCCTGCCCAAAAGATCCGTACCCCTTGCCGCATATTGATAGCATTGTAAATGCCACCGCGGGCCACGAGTTGTTATGTTTTATGGATGCGTTCTTGGGTTATAACCAAATTATGATGCACCCGGATGACCAGGAAAAAACGGCGTTTATGACAAATAAGGGCATCTATTGTTATAAGGTGATGCCCTTCGGACTCAAAAATGCTGGTTCGATCTACCAGCGGTTGGTAAACAAGATGTTCGAGCCTCTCATTGGCAAGACTATGGAGGTATACATTGATGACATGCTGGTAAAATCGGTGAAGGCTTGCAAACATGTTCGAGATTTAAAACATGCCTTCGATATTCTGAAACACTATAATATGAAATTGAACCCCGCGAA